>APFE030451381.1:0-16097 GCA_000404065.3 Pinus taeda | reverse complement strand
TAGTTTTGATATAACCAGCTTTGATATCACCTTCTTTGAAGGTGGGGTTAATCAACCTGAGACTCTGATATAACCATTCTGATACCACCTTATCTAAAATGGGGCATTGAAGGCTTCTTGTCAAGCTTACAAGAACCTCTCCCACTCCAAAGCTTATATATTCCCAAGATCTATGCTTATGCTTGATAAATGCGGAATTAAGAGTGCTTGAAAGAGGTGTATGTTCGTGTTTGTTTTGAAACTGTTCAAGTGCATACGTACATTTGTTTATGCTGATGTAAAACACACATAACAGTAAACATAATGCAACAAATAAACAAACACATAAGATAACAAGTTTAATTAGGAGTTCACCCTGACATCTTGGGTTACGTCTCCATGAGCGCTAATCAACTCGACTAGGCTCTTTGGGATTATGGTAATCTTTCTTTTACAAGTTCCACACTCAACTCCATTGGTTTACAACTGAACCTATGGGTTTAGAATACCATCTCACCCCTGGTTTTCCTCACTCTACAAACAGATATAGGCTTCTCTAGACTAGGCTCCTTCAATTAGTGCTCTGAGCTATCTTGAGCTCTAGCTTGCACCAACTCCCTTAGAACTCTCTTAATTGTCTCTGGAACTCCTTCTTTTGTCTTCAACACACTCTTGACATCAGCAATAGCTTGATCATTTGATCTCTTTGCTGTTCTAAACTTCATTACAGCCCATGGCTCTTAGAAGTCTATTTGAGCTCTCTGGCTCTGCGGCTCTGGCTCTCTAGCTAACTAGCTCTGGCTCTCAGCTCTCTGGCTCATTTGGCTCTGGCTCTCTCAGCTATCTGGCTCTATTCATCTGGCTCTGCCTCCAACCTTTGTTGGCTCTACCTCTGCTCAACCCTCTAGCTCTGAAGCTCTCACGCTTTCTGGTTCTCGGTGCTCAAGTTCTCGGGCTGTCTGTCCCTTTCATGTTTCACTCGACCTCCAAGCGACTCTCAGCAACCTTCAATTGCCTTGTCAATTGTGCTCTATGTTTTTGTGGAATCCTCCAACTCTGCGACTTCCATCCATTCCTCTGTCCCCAATCATGAGGAATCGTTCCTTTCTGTATCTGTGGTTGCCTACTTTTTCCATAACGCATTATCATTCCAAAATTCCCCCTGATAGCGTGGCATAAAACACTTTAAGAATAGAAGTAGTTTTCAGTTGAAAAGGAACCAGTGGCCTTTCTTCTGCCTTAATCCCGAAAAAAAAATAACATGACGAAAATACACAGGAAAAACACATCATGGAGCATTTAATCGGACTTCAAATATATTTAATCACATCTATAAACCCATTGGGTCTGCCATTCTGTCGCAAATCGCAATTGCATAGGCTTATGGCCGAAAAACCCAATACATGGGAAATATGCAGAAATCCCGTAAATCCGGATTTCAAAAGTTTTAAAATCACGCTTATAAACTCTATCGAGTCTGCCTTTTATCGGCATGTCACAAGTCACATATCACAATGTGTATTGGCCCTTTGTATCAGGGATCACTGATCATCGATCACTGATCAAATCAGGATTATCCATTCTTTTTCCGATCCGACGACTGATATCGCACATCGTATATCGCTATTGATACGGCCCAGGGGTTCTTTCCATATACCATGGAACACGTCGACACGGATCTGCCGATCCGATCATTGCAATCGCAAGTCACAGGTCACATGGCCCTTAGCGCTATCTCCTCTGATCGCCGACACCGATCATCGCATATCGCAATCAACTCTACCTGAGTCCCGATATCGCATTTAAACCTTTCCCCGATGCGATATGTCGGAGATTGCTATCAGGGGAGTCCTTCCACCTTTGGTCTACATCCTCCTTTTAACACTTCCGATGCGATTTTTCCATATAAGGCCTTAAGCCCATTTTTATAAGAATTTTCCTCCTTTTCAAAGGACAATGGGCAAACTTCTTATTACAATAACTTCTTCATCCGAAGTCCATTTTAGCTCATTCAAATTGCATTAGATTCATATTGAAGAGATCTATACAATGGGACTATTTCCAAGAGCATCCATTGACTTTAATTTTCCTCTGTGAGGAACATTTTTAGACTTAGAAGTCTTTTCTAGATCCATTTTGGATCACTTGTGCACATTGTTGGCGTGCCCTCTTGGTCAGGGGGTGCCAAAAAGAAGAGAAAAATGAAATGACAAGAAAAAGCTAATTTGACACATGGAAACCGACACAACTGAAAAACCCTAGGCAATGCTACCCTACCAGTGGCGACAACACATATAGTGTTGTCACCAATATTGTTTCCACCGCTAGTGTTGTCACTTTGCACTGGCAATGTTGTGCATCGATAGTACCGTGCATCGACAGTGTCGCACACTAACAGTGCCATGCACTCATAATACCGCACACTAATAGTCTCGTGCATTGACAATGCCATGCACCAAAAGTGTCATGAACCGACAGTGACAAAAACAAAGTCCAAACCACTATCATAAACAAAATTAAGCACTGCAAAAAGGCAACTGCTAAGACTAACAAAAACTTAAATCTGCATAGAAAACTAGAAAAAAAAAAATCCTAACTTTGTTGTGCTTTAAACCAAGAACTAGAAATTTGACATAAAAACCCAACTACAACAAATATATTAATAACAACTTTAACCCATCATATTACATTTCAGGCAGTTGCTGCAAATAAAGACATGGCATAAAATTGTTGCAAATGTATAAATTGGTCAAAATACTAAACTAGTGGATTACACTTCAGATAAGAAAGTTGTTGTACATGTAACATTAAAACTGAAACATAAAACTATACAAAAAATTACTCCCCAATTTTCCGCAGTGCATAGAACATTTTTGCAAATAAAACCACATTGTTGCAAATATCACAGGATTGGAAAATAAACTATTGAAACAGATACACATGTTGAACATACCTAGAAAAAATTTGCAAACAACAACATAACTCAAGAACCCGAATTATTTTCACATTACATAACCGTAGTTTACACAAATTGTAGGCCTCCCTGCCATAGTAGCAAGGAGGTTTCATTTCCTTCATACGCTCCCTACACAACCACCAAAAACACTATGCAACACTCACTACAAAATCCAACGAGAGACCAACAAAAACCCTCTCTCGAATCCATATGTTCTCCTCAAAACCCCTAACCCTAGAAGGAATATTTTATTACTTTAATCAAAATATCTCCCAACCATATTTTCCTCCAATTAAATGTACCTTTCATGAATTTTACATGTCATTGCATGTGCATTTCATTTTCATCTCATTTACATTTCATATCATTACACATTTTCATTCTTGTTTTGCAATTGATTTCACATTTCTTCATAATTACATTTAGATTTTACAATTACATTTACATTAAATTTCTAGAATTAACCCAAAGTTACATTTGGGCTCCAACCTTGGAAAAAATAAAATGTACAACAACAACCACATATCATGATGATTCTGGAAACCAAATGCTCTTTTGAGTCTCTCAATAAACTTTTAAAGTGTGTTTATATACACTATGATTATTTAGTCCAAGTTGCTTACAGAGCATCAAGAGGCATTTCTATAATATGGAATCCCTATCGGCCACATGGTGTTGGCATTGATGTGAACCTAGGATGTTTATCGAAGGAGTCAATTGTGCCATCAATTATGTTGGAATTGATGTCAATAGAAAAACAAATAAATAAAAGAAAAAATATATAAATAAATAAAGAAAACAAAACAAAAACTTGAACAATTATCTCATTTATTAAAGAGGATGATTGATTAAGTTTGAAAATATCTCCCTCATTTATCGGAGAAGGTGATTGATTAAACTTGAAAAAAAATCTCATTTATTGAAGAAGGTGATTAATTAAATTTGAAAATATATCTTCTCATTTATTGAACAAGATGATTGATTAAACTTGAAAAAGTCTCTTATTTATTGAATAAGGTGATTAGTTAAGCTGGAAAATATCTCTCATTCAATGGAAACGGTGGTGGATTGAGTTAAGGAGGAAAGTTTTATGAACCAGACCAACTTTATAATTTATGAACATACATGGTTAGCTCTCCATTTCTTTGAATGTTTAATCACTCCAAAAAATTATTTATAGGAGAAAAACTTGTGAAAGTTGGTTGGTTCCTTTATGAGAGTTAGTCATTGGAGAGATTTGAGAACCAATGGTGAGAGGAGAGACATAGTTATAGCAGATTGTTGGAGGAGATAAGTTTTATTGCAGATTTTTCGTGTGCATGCTTCAACAAATGTTTGATGTAGGTTTATGAAGGCATTTGATTGAGGAGATTCCCACTACGTTGGAGATTGGATGTTAGCATATTTTATACAACACACTTGTATTTCTAACATAGTGTATGCAGGAGTTTACGACTAAGAAAATCATGTTTTATTTTATATGGTTGTAGCATTGTATTCATATCTTGTATGATAACTTTGTTGATACACGAGAGAGTTTTTGTATTTAGATTTGGTATGCTACTAATTGAGTTATGTTGAGAATATATATGTTGGAGGATTGATGTGGATTGCAGATTTATATGTATGTTGTTGATTGTGTTGAGATGATGTATTGATTGTGGCTAAGATTGTGTTGGAGGGCATATATTCAATGTTTGATATATGAGCAGATTGGTTGTAGCAGAGAGATTGTTATATGAGCAGATTGGTTGTAGCAGAGAGATTGTTATATGTGCAAATTGCTATTGTGAGTCCAATTTGAAAATTGATGAAAAGAGGCTCATTGTTTTGTTGATTTGAGTATATGGGCACAGTGTGAAATAATTTGAAATGAGGTTCATGAGATGTGTTGAAGGTTGGGGCTTTCAGTGATCAAGTGGTGGCTTGCATATTTAGGGTGTAATCACATCCTTCAGGTAGTGGCCCGAGAACTTGGGAGTGTTTGACTTCCATCTAGTTGTGGTTGGATAGTCTAGTGTTGGTTGGGCAAGATTTATTGGAAGTAATAGCTTCCAACAGGTGGTGCCCTGCAAAGTCGAGGGAGTGGTGGCTTCCTGCAGGTGGTGGTCTCCAAAGTTCATACAGGTTGTTGTTTAAAGCGAATAGAGGCTTATATGATTGGAAAATTATGGCTTGTACACTGGTGGTGGCCAGTGAATCAGATGTAAAATTAATATGATAATAGAAGAGATGGCCATGAAGACTATTTTTCGTCAATGGTTTTTACCCTCGCACATTCTACCTTACATCTAGTGTCTCTATGTTTGATTGTGCCTTGATGTGTCGTCGATCTTATGTTCATGTTTATTGATCTTATTGCTTATGGTTCATGGTTATTTACTTATGTAGTAGCCGCTCATGTGGTTTACTCGTTCATATTTACATCTACTCATATACTATGTTGCTAATGAACTACGAATGAATAGATGAATTGAGGTTTGTGATAAGAAAGGTGAAAAACTAGTAAAATTGGTCATAAGACACAATATTGATTCACCCTCCTCCCTCTCAATATTGTTCATGGTTTCAAACAATCACTCCTTAGTCACACTCTAGGATTCCTTTTCTCTGCCTAGAATCCCACTGGATGACCAAAATTGCTTCACTCATGGACATTTCACTTTGTCGTGTCATTTTGAAATGCACGTCAAAGGTGGAATGAACATGAACGGTTTTGCTCACTATTTATTCCTTTCACCACTACATGTTTGTATCATGAACACAATGAATTCGAAATAATTATCTCTACATTTTTTTACAACGATAATGCAGGATGTTTATATAAACAAACATATCAGCTCAGTTAAAATTTAGAAGAGTGGCTTGAATAACATGTATTGATTATTAAAAATGCATAATTTGAATATCATAGATATTTTTAAGAATAATGAAAGCATTTAGCTATTTAAAAAATGCAAATTCAGTTATAAAACATTGCAATTCTAATCATTTTTTATAATTTTTAGATCTCATTATATTATCTATTTGATATTGTTGTAATGTGATATCTTCTAATGGCCATACGTTTAAGAGTTTAACTTATTTAATAGAAAAAATAAATTGATTAAAAATGAAATGTAGAAATAATATTTTTTTTAGCTTTTCATTATAGAAGTGTTGGATGAATATATGCCCTTAAAATTGAAATTAAGGCTAGCCCTTCAAATTTGATCACTCCTCCCAACCAGCAATGCAATGGTGTACAACTTTATGAGTGATTTGTGTGATTCTTGGTGGGAACATAAAAGTAAACCGAATACTCCCAGAGGGCAGTGGTCCCCATTCAATTGCTTTTTCTTTTTCGAGAGGGCGAATACCTCTATTTGAGCATCTTGTCCGTGATTGGTGTCTAATATTGGCTTTTGAATGGACAATGGTGAGTTATAGTCTACATGCATTCTGTACTTTTTTTCCTTCACGATGTATTGACCTACACGCAAAGAAGCAAGTTTGGGGAGGCACAATTGATGGCTATCACTACCACAACAACACTTGAATGTAAAACCCGTGGAAACTAGGCTGGAAAGGCAAAGTGAACATTTTATTTTATGGGCAGGTGATTGTTTAATGAATGATATACCAGTGGTGAGGGATTTAATGTGTACATATACACCCATCCCTCTCAATGATAGGTTATTGGAGTCGTTTGGTAATTCTAATCAAACTTTTTATGGATCAATTTCTTAAACAAGCATTTGCAATTTAGGGTGAAAAGGGCTTGACCACAATGTTTTGGGTTCTTTTGGCCCTTGAATATATTTACAAAAAAATTTGAAATGGAGATGGGCAGGCCCGTCTATGAAAACCATAGTGTTTGGAGCAGAAGAATAGGTGGGCCCATCTATAAAAACCATAGCCTTTGGAGCAGAAGAACAAGCAGGCCCAACAACAAAATCATTAGTGGTTTGAGAGATCCCCGAGCAACAAAACCTAATGACAACTCACAATGATCTTATAGAATCAAAGCCATTGTGTTGTAAATCTTGTTCCACCCATTGTGTTTTAAATCAAATTGTATAGATTGAAAATCTAATGTCTTCATCCAACAAAAGATCAATAGTATAGACCTTACAGTGCAAAATTGATATCAAAAGAGTGGATTCATAACAACAAATATCGAGGAAATTGAGGATGTAGCTTAAAATTTTGTAGGAATGACGTTTAGGTTGTGAAAAGCTTGTTACTCTGAGCATAAATAACATAATTTGCTTTAATGTGTTGGAATTTATATGAAGCCCCCTTTTTCCAATCATCTACAAATGATATTATAATGTTAGGGATGTGTGGATTATATTTTAATAGCATATCCAAATGTCCTAGTTAGGGTGTTAAGTAATCAACGTGTTAGGTCCCTATACTACTAGTGTAGCCCCTTATTGTTGTTAGTTCAACCCCCTTATTGTATTGTTGTGCCCTAACAATATTATTGTTATGTAGGCTCTGATTATATTGTGACCTCTTAGACTCCTCTATATAGAAAGGAGGTATTGTCATTTGTATCATCCAATACTTTTTTCATTTGTATAATGTAAAGGAAGTTGCCACCTCGAAGAGACTAATTTTGAAGTCATTGATCTATTTCTTCTTATTCTGTGAGTTGGTTGCATAAAATTTGGTATGAGAGCTTTGGATTCTAGGGTTTCGTTGCTTCAAACAAGTCATCGTGGCATTTTCGCTATAATTTTTTTCTACGAACCTTCAGAAGCTGAAATAAAAACCTATTTAAGCCTAAATCTTGATGAACTTTGGGTTTGAATTTTAGATCTTTTCTCGCTATATTTTCGGAGATATGAGCTAAGGAAGTTACGGTTTTTGCAAGCTCCAGAATTCCATCTCAAACAGGCGACCTAGGGAAAATCATCATAACTTTCTCTCTCAACATCGGATTCAAATTTCGTAATACGTGACAGAAAGAAGACGAATTGTAGTTGTTGGTATTGTTTTCAGGGACGAAGGTTGAAACAGTGGCACCTGGCACATCATACAAGTTTTCTCTATTGAACCAATTTATAATCAAGTCATTGTGGGAGATTGGGCATAACTCTTTCTTGGGGAATCCAATCTCGATAAGACTTGTGGGGTTGGAGTGAGGACTCAGAGGACTATCACAAGACAAAACTTCAGAACTTGAAGATCCAAAATTATAGAGTTACAGTCGTTTAAATATAGGGATCATAAAAGCAAGAAAAAAATGACTTGAATCAAGAAAATAGAAATGCCTAGTAAGAAAAATTGGATGGTTGATTTGAAGAATGTGATTGAAGCTAAGATAAATGGTTTTATCTATGCCATGGAAGCTAATATCGATGGTATAGAAGCATAATTGAAAGGAAACATGGAAGATTTGAAGAAAGACAGGGAAGGTTTGAATGAAGATTGGATAAAGTTGCTACAAGAAAGGCTTCAAAACCATCAGGGTAATGTAATAGGGCTAAACGAGGAGGTGGCTTGATATTAGCAAGGATAGAATTATAGATTTTGTTGAACCTAACTGTAAAATCTTGAACTGATTCCCCTGGATTCCTCTTTAAATTCTCATAGTCTTCCAGTATCTGCAAAAGGTTCTTCTTCACTTCCCACCTAGCCAAGAATAGTTGTTCAAACTATTGAAAATTGGATATACTTTTTGCTTGTAAAGTTCGAAACCATTTCTTAACTTCCCTTGATAGAGTTTGTGCAAAAATTTTGAGTTTAACATCCTCCTAATCTACCTCCTCTATATCATTAACATCATTTAGCATGTCTACATCATTACAAGAATTTTGAGGTCTAAAATGGGCCTCCTAAGAAAAATGTACAACCCAAAAAACTTTATAAGAACCAATAAGATTCAAAATGATGATGTCAACCATGAGGGGTGATTCACCATTTTTGGAGTAAAAAAGTAAAAAGATTAAAAAATAATAAAATAATAAAACTACTTTTTCAACTCGTATTTTTGACTTATCTCCCTAAGGTTTTACTCAAATTTTGAGAGGGAGTACTCGTTGGATGAAAATTCTAATTCCTCATCCAAAGAGTACCCATGTTGCATACTTTCGATGGACCCTGCTACACGAAAAATGAGAAATACATGAAAAAAATGTGATTGCAATCACGTTTTTCATGTATTTCTCATTTTTCATGTAAAAGTATGCAATATGGGTACTCCATGGATGAAAAATCAAATTTTTCATTCAACGAGTGTTCCTGCATGAAATTTGAGTAAACTCATAGGGAGATAAGTTGAAAAAATAGTTTTTTCCTTTTTCCCTCTAAACCTTGATGATGTAATCTAATCTTATTTTATTTTTTCCACTATTATTTTATAGTTTCCTTAGGAGGCCCATTTTAGACCCCAAATTCCCCTAATGGCTGCTAAGTTTTGAGGAGTCTTGTATTATCAAACTGAAGTAAACACTTAGAACCATAATTCAAAGGCGTATCATGTAGAGGAGCTGGGAGATTGAGAGGGATATATCTAGTATCCATTATATAAGGTGGCTTTGAACTAATAACATGGGTCTAGAATGCAGATGACAGAGGAAGTGAAACTGTTATTATAATAGTCGATGAAGTAGGTATAGTAGAACCAACAGGAGCATTTGAAATAAAACTATGTGGGATGAATAATGGAAGTGAATCCACTGGAGCAGAAAATGATGGAACGAGATGCTTGAAGGTGGGAGATTTAGAAACAATGGTTTGAATTTGTTGAACCATATGTTCTAATTTATAAAATTGCAACCAAATCTCTTTATCTTCTTCTAAATTACTTATTCTTTAAACAATACTAGGAGTAAAATGTTTTAGCTTTGTTTCATCAAGGACCATGTCTGACAAATTGGATTCTAATTTAGATCTAAATAAATTGTCTACAAATTTCAAATCTAACTGAATGACTTCAATAGATTTTTCCTCTTTAGGAAAAGAAAGATATTTTTCTAAAAGAAAGGTACCTGTTTCTTTTGCATGTTTCATTTTCCTGAATAATTTTCCAGGACTTGTCAAGACCTCTGGTGGATTTGGATTTGAATGGCTCCTTGTATGAATCCTTTTATACACCAGAATTTCCAATGAAATAACCTCAAATTGTACATTGTGGAGTCTCCAGAGAAAACACGTCAGCCACTAGTGTTATCCAACTTCTTGTTTTCCCACAAAAAGTAGATCTAATCCTTAAAACAATTATGGGTAAGATGTAACATTTGAATCCCCAGTATGGCCGCCAAGATGTTTTCACTCAAAAATTATCTCTTGGTTGTGGGATAGAAGTTTCCAAGGTAACCTTTTCACTCAAACTTGTAGATTAAAGGCTAGCCCCTTCAATCCAGAGAGGGCTCTCTCTGAGTTTCACACTATGGCTAGAATTTTGGGATAGATTGTGTTGATGTAGGGTTTTGTTGGGCCTAGAAACAATAACTCATTGGGTGATTGAGTCAAATATATAACAATTTTAGGTAATTTACCAAGATGCTAGTTGTCTAATAAGGATTGATAAAGGCAAGGTGGATAGATGGTCCTATAACTTTGTCATTTGTTGTAGATGTGTGAAGAAGAAGAAACATTGTCCACCACAATAGGGAATTCACAATGAATCCTATGGTGGATTTAGAGGATCAGAATGAGAACCTTTGAAAACTTAACTCAAAGCATCAAGAAATAATGAATTCTAAACTAATTTAACTTTCCAAAAGTTTAGAGGAAATGTAGTTATGAGATTATTAAAGGAGAAAATAAAGAACACATTGATACATACTAACATCCACTATCTCATGACTCTTTATATCACTTCTTAGAATCTACCAATCTTGGCAAATGAAAAATTTGAAGCATTCAAAACGCATAGACAATGAAACTATAATTTTTATAAAACCTAACTCTTTCTTCATATTCTTAATGCAATATATAGAAATTATAATAGAGTTAAGCTCCTTGAAGTATGGTATCGGTAATTACAAAATATTTACATAGTCTTTGAATGTTTAACTGATCAAATTACAAAAATCCATATCCTCTGATCTATTCATATCACTAATCTAGTACATAATCCCTAGTCAAAACAAAGTACAAGGGTTGTTATACACTTCTGCTGCTAGCATCCTAGAAGAAGAATGAGCTATCTGCTGCAATATAGGATGTGGATGAGTTTGTTGCTATACAAGCGTAAACTCTGAAGATAAATTTGCATTCCCTCATTGTAGCCAACTTATGCATGAACCTAGAAATGATGCCAAAACTGTGTAATTGTTTACCCTCTTTACTGTTTTCTTTCCTCATGTCGAATTGTACTCCTTAGGCCACAAAAATATTTGATATCTTACCACAATATACTCAAAATTATTACTACTTGATCATTGAACCATGGTAAACCAAAATGTTAAATATAGTAGGGTTTTGATGCAACAAAATTAGGGTTATTGTAACAAAATTAGTGTTTGCACTATACCCTGTCTCCTATAGTCAACTGATCAATTCCCCATGTCCTCTGCAACTTCAGCAAGGATGCCCAACTTATCTTGACTCCTTGTCACCCTCTTAGTTGGCTTTGGTGAACTTTTATCAATTTTTAGGGTTTTGCTTTTTCCTTTCTCATCGTACTCTATTTTTCTTTGTCTTTTCTTACCTTCTGAAACATGCTCTATTTTTTTTCTTATTCATCAAGGATGATAATTGCTTCTCTTTATTCAGGATTCATATGGCCTTGAAGTTCAACCTAATCTTGTCAGTAGGCCCATTGTGAGGCATCTTGCGAAAAACCCTTATTGTCTCAGCTTTCTTATCTTCTATTTTGATTTTTTATTTACCTTTTTTGTTCTTTGAAATTTCATGTTTTATTTCCTCCTCTTCTAAATTCCTTTATTGGCTTCTATTTCTTCCTTCATAAACCTCAACCTCAACTTCTCGCATTTTTACAGGGATCTTTTCATGTTTTTCAACCTAAGGTTAACTAGATTCTCCTTTAGTTTCATGGGCAACACCTCAAGGAGGAACTTTGTTTTGGCCTCTTTTTTATCTTCTAGGTATAGATGGTTTTGGGCTCCTTTGTCTAATTCTTCTTAATTGTTCCACTTGTATATTTATCTCATGGGAATATAAAATCTTAATAATACTGTGATGAAAAATATCATGAGCTTGTAATTCAAGTATCTTTCTTGCTTTAGTACACATCTTCAATAAATTTTGATGTAAGAATAAGGCAAATTCATTTTCCTAAAACTACTAAGTGACAAAGCAATCTCATGTGGTATAGGTAAGATTTAGAATACCTACCCTCACAGGTGAAGAATAGTTGGACAATCCTGAGTGCAGTAGACCATTGAGATTTCAGCTTGCTTTGTAGTACCCTTGCATCCCAATCTTGAGTTTGGAAATCTTCTTTTAGAAAGAAGTTCAAATCTACATTCAGCAACCTTTGCTTCTTAAATGGCATTTCTCCCTCTGTTGGTAACCCTGTTGCTTCAACAATTGGCTCTTTGGTGACAGGGAACTATAATGTCCTAATTCTAGTTGTATTACCATCGAAAGAGAAGACGAGGTCATGGAACCAACTGAGGTTGTATCAATTAAATTGTTGAAAATTGGTTTCCAACCTCCACTTCTGAAAAGGTTGAGCATCTCAGCATACACTTTGAAGTACATTCCATCGGGTTCAAACCTCTTCACATGGCCAAAACGACCCATTTTTCCAAACTCCAACACTTGTAACACCTTTACTGACCTTGCAATAACTCAACAGGGAACTGCAAAACAATTTACCTTTTTTCTACACTAGAAAACAATAATTCTAGGTTTGCTAGAAAACAGTTTTTGGGCAAAACAGAGAAAACTAGGGCTTAGTTATAAACAACTCAAATAGGCTCAAAACCCTTGGAAAATGTCACTTCAGGAAAATCGAGGATAGTTATTTGACAAACCACCACTTATACACTTAGAAATGAAAGTTTAAAGGGTCGAAAATCAAATTTTAATTTTGTTTAAAAATGCTACGAAAAAATTTCGTAGCACCGCACTATGAAAAATTTTTGTAGTGTCGCACTACGAAAACATTTCGTAGCATTACCCAATTTTTTTCTATAGTTCATATCATAATGTAAAACCATGGAAAATTTTAGGGGCTAATATTCGTAGGTGGGCTAATTTTCCATGCTTTTTCCAAAAAATAGATTCACCAAGTTTCCATTTTCTCTAAAATTTATTCGCCCAAATTTTATAGTATAAAGTTATTTTAGCTTTAAAATCACTAAAATATTATAGATAATGATATGAAATCTTTAGAAATTTTAATATTTTTAGAAAAATATATCCAAACATTTCACGCTTTGCATATGAAGGACTAGAAATATTCGCCAAGGTTTCTAAATATTAAGAAAATTTTCCGTAGCCGTAAAACTTTTCATAAGCTTAGGGTTATGCAAAAGGATGTAAATGACACATTTCCCTAGGTTTGAACATCCTTATGATGAACACAAAAACCCCCTTTTAATGATTATGACTTACAAAAAATATGGACTAACATCCCTGACTTGACATGAATGTGTAAACCTGATGCTAAAGGAGTCGAGTTACACCTTTTATGGAATCGTAAAAACATCAAATGATGATGTAATTGTTGAACATGATGGGACTGAACCAATCCTTCTCAGGATTCATTAAAAATATTCATAGGGATTCATCTGAAGGATGAACTTACATATCAAACATATGTGATCCCCCTCAAGCTTGTAAAAAATAAATAAGTACTAACCAAAAATGGTTGGGGAAATTGGGAAAACAAGGTACTCGACCTATTAATGGTAGTTAGTCACTCTTGAACATGACACTCTTTCACTTCGTCTTTGTGACTATTAGGTTGGGAAATCTACTTGTCTTTTTGGTTCATCATACCATATCAAAAGTCTTCATATTCGATTTAGGGTCAATTTTGCCAACTCCATTCACTATCGCTGATATGTTCAAGTGAATTCACTTAGTTGATATCTGCTACGATACTCTTAAGCCTTCATTCATCTCTATTGTTCTTGAACCAGTTCCACATTAACATCATTATGTATCATGTCCTGATACCTGTTTCTTGTCGTTGATGGGAGATACATCAAGGCCCTCCTATGATGGGTCACTTCTTGTTGACATCATTTCATTATCTAGGAAGTTAACTTAGAAACTCCCTTTGGTAGTTTGGTGCTTGCATACATCAATGGCAAGTTTCCTCACTCTCTGCAACATGTTTTCATCATTGTCCTTCGACCAAAATATTTTGTGTGGTGTTCGACTTCAACTCATTAATTCACACCATATGGATTTTACTATGGTACCTTGAGAATCATCAACAACATCGGTGGTTTCTCTTGCATCTGTTAATGGCTTACATCATTGCCCGATAATCAGATGGTGTCTACAATGTTCTACTTCAACTCATTTATTTGCATGGTTAGACTCATACGTTGCACGAACGAGTGAATGAGATAGAAGACCACATATCTAGTTTCATCCATTTAGACCTTAATTTGAATATTAATACAAGATTACAGCGTATGATGGTTATGATCATACAGACAGTCATCCAAGCATGGGTCCACTCTCTGTAATCAGTGGATGTGACTTCTTAATTAGTGTACATGTAATGTCAGCTTATGTGTTGAGTATGAGTATGCCTCCCTCGGTAAGGATATCATGATAAAAATGTATTGTAACAGATGATGATCTCGACCGATTTTTCTTGATTTGGACTTGTCACAAGGTAAAGCACTTCAATCATTAGTTGTTGTTGAGACTTTGTACTTTAGGGGGCAATTTGTTATAAGCCATTTTGTCACATTTGGTTAATAGGTCTACAAACCGGATTAATCAATATCTGTGAACATGTTTTCATCATCACTTCACAAATCGCTAAGCATGACCTTTCCAAAAATTATGTGTTTCTAGGATTTATGGCTCAAAATCAATGCTTTTAGCCCTAGCGCACCCTATCCCTTTATCCACATGCGTTTAGCATAGGTTTCTCCCTTCTACACTAGCACTCATAAACACTTGTTGCTCCCTTCAGTAGGTGTGTTGATTCTAGAAATTCAGGAAAATTAAAAATAATTCTAAGCTCCCCTTTCTAGAAGCTTCCAAGGGTTGTTTTAACAATTTACCATGAATAAGAAGCTTGAATCCTAACTGATCCTAACTTGGAGACTCTGCCTCTTATCCCTTGAGCTCATGCTCCCATCATATGTGGATCTCAAGCCCATTAAGGTAAATCCTAAATTATCATCCCTCTCCTATAAATTCACTGTCATCCATAGCATCAGGGTTGGCTTTTGGAGATTGATAGTGCCCCTATGTTGTTGCCTTGAACCTAAAGGAGTCATCATCTTCATGCATTAGGGTTGGTATTGAAGTGTGCTTTGTGACAAGGAAGGACAAGTCCACTTGGGAAGACTTCTACAAGATCAACAACCATTTATGGTCGCAAACTCTCTCCTATTTTTATTAATACAACGAGTATCTTGTTTTCCTACATTTTTCATGTTCAAGGAAAAATTTAAGGATGAAAAATCATCTTGAAGTTTAAAAACATTGGTGAATCTCACTAGTCCATAATATGCAAATTTTAAATTTTTTATTGATATATTTGTAAAATTATTCAAATTTATAATGATTTTATATATAGTCTCTATATAATGTTGGTGTAAAATAATTGTGTATTGTAAAATTTGGGCAAATCATTTTTATAAAAAAATGAAAATCGGTGAATCTCTTTTGTGGAAAAATCATGGAAAATTAGCCCACCTGCGAATATTGGCCCCTAAAATTTTTCATGGTCGTGTTATATTTTCACTCATGTATTTCAAGGCTTTTTTGATTCATTAAATACAAATGTTAGAATTTTCTACTTGGTTTTTGTTGGGTCTCCAAAATGTCCTCCACTTTCACCTTCATTTCCATCATTTTACCCTCATTCTGTAACTCTATAACCCCATAACCTTACATTAAGTAACCCTTTTCATCATTACATGGGTTTATCATTATTATTTTCCTAGTTATTGATTTTAAATATTATAATTGAATTTGTGATTAAATGCTAGGAAATTAACATATTTTCATATATATCTAAAAGTGTTATGAGTTTTGTGATATTGTAGGCCTACTTGGA
>APFE030451378.1:0-28800 GCA_000404065.3 Pinus taeda | reverse complement strand
GTGAAGACCGCATTTCTCAATGGCTTCATACAGGAGGAGGTGTACATTGAGCAGCCATAGGGCTTTGAGGTGCTTGGGAAGGAGTCCCATGTATGCAGACTGAAGAAGGCCCTTTATGGCCTGAAGCAAGCTCCCAGAGCTTGGTACTCCAGGATAGATACTTATTTGCAGGGGATGGGTTTCACAAAGAGTGAGGCAGATCCGAAACTTTACTTTATTGTGATAGGTGAGGAGCCTCTCATTCTGGTGTTGTATGTGGATGACTTGGTCATTACAGGTGCAGAGAGACTCATAGAGCACTGCAAGAGAGATCTTGCGACGGAGTTTGAGATGAAGGACATTGGCTTGATGCATTACTTTTTGGGTTTGGAGGTGTGGCAGGAGGAGGGGCATTTCTTCTTGGGGCAGGGGAAGTATATTGTGGATATCCTTAGTAGATTCCACATGGAGGTTTGTAGACCCATGTCGACACCGATGATTACCAACTGGAAGAAGCTTCATGCTTCGGATTCCGAGTTGGTGGATCCCACGTTGTACAGGCAGCTGATTGGTTCCTTGATGTATTTGGTCAACACTAGACCAGATATTTGTTTTGCAGTTAACACGATGAGTCAGTTTATGTGTGAGCCTAGGAAGGTTCACTGGGTGGCTTCAAAACACATTTTGCGGTACTTGCAGGGTACAGTGGATTATGGTCTGGACTATAGGCAGGGGGATGGAGTGAGATTGGCAGATATACTGATTCTGATTAGGCAGGGTGTGCTTCTGATAGGAAGAGCACTTCACAGTGCTGTTTTGGGTTGGGTTCAACAGTAGTGTCATGGTTCAGACGGAAGCAGCAGTCAGTGGCATTGAGTTCAGCGGAAGCAGAGTATATGGCAGCCAGTCTAGCTAGTTGTGAGGCCATCTGGCTTTGCAAGATGTTGTTTGGCTTATTTGGTCAGCCGTTGAGACCTTCAGTGATTTACTGTGATAATCAGAGTTGCATTAAACTCACGGAGAATCCAGTAGTTCATGACAGGTCAAAGCATATCGGGATCAGATATCATTTCATCAGAGACTATGTTCAGAAGGGAGCTGTGAAGCTTGAGTATATTTCCACTGATGAGCAGGTTGCAGATATTCTTACCAAGCCTTACCACGGGGCAAGCATGTCTACTTCAGAGACAAGATGGGTGTGGTTAGGAACACCTTCTCGGTAAGAGGGAGTGTTGAAATTTGGTACCGGAGGACAGTGGTTCCCTTAGGCTTTGATCTTTGGCCTAGGGAAAAGTGTCCAAAAGATTTTAATTTTTCTCCTAAAGTGACTTTATAATTTTTTATAAAGTTAAAATCTAATTTAAAAGTGACTTTAAGTGATAAAGTTACTAAAGTCTAATTTTAAAGTGACTTTAATAAAGTTAATGTAAAATTAGAAAGGAAAAGTGACTTTGGAAATAAATGACTAAGTGGGTCTTTATTAAAGTGGGGTGAATTAAAAAATAGAAAGTGAGATTTAAATGTGCATTTAATCTCAGCCATAGATCTAAATCTACTTCAGCCATTGGATTTAGGGATCACCCAAAAGTCACTTAGGGTTGGATTAAGGGAGGAAAATGAGGAAAAGATCATTCATTCTTTCATGAGCAGATTGGGAGAAGGAGAGCAAGGGAGATTTCTGGACAGGAGGAGAAAGAGGCAGTAGCTTGGCACACATACCAAGGAAACATTTAAGCAAATCTTTACAGCTGAATGAGCAAGCAGTAAAAAGCATATTTTTGCTGAGCAAACAGTAAAAGGCAGATTTGTTTTTGCACAGAAATTGAGGTCGCTGATTTTCTGCACAAAAATTGAGGTCCATACAGCCCGTCCGTACCATCCGTACAGTAGTCGTACAACATTATGTTGCTGTTTGGAAATTTCCAGTGGGCTGTGAGGCTCAGAAATCGAGATAAGTTGTAAATTTGCTTGCTGATTTTGCTGGTTTTTACTGAAATTTCTCACTGTAAAAAGGCATTTTCCAGAAATAAAGTAGAGCTCTTAAACTGGTTTTCCCGTTGTAGGGGGTTTTTCCAGGGTCACATTAGCCAAAAATCTCTGTGTTTAAATTTGTTTTAATGGCTGTTTATTATTGCTGATTTTTATTTCTGCAATTTCCAGCATTCTGTAAAATTTCCAGAATTTGTGTTTTCAGAAAAAATTATTTTTTCAGTTGTTAAATGTATGGTTATGGGAAAGGGCATTTAACTATATGGGAGAAATAAGGAGAAACTGAAAACCGGGGTGGGAAAACAGAAATTTCTACATGTGTCTCCTCACCCTCAACAAATTGTATAAATAGGAGTGACCTCTCTCCTCATTTGGGACATCACTCACACACATCATTCTTCTCTCTCTTCTCTTGATTGGTTCATACAGCTTGGGCAACCTCTCTCTCTCCCACATGTGGCATAGGAGGAGGAGGAAAATTTCAGAATTGCAGGTCGAATATTTCAGAGTGTAGGGATAACGTTGACCAACATTGACCAAGTTTGACTTCGATTTTCAGGGAAGAATTTTGATTTTCTTAGGCCGAATTGCTGGGCACAGAAATCGAGGTGTTTTGGGCAGTTTGACTTGTGTTGACTGCAAGACTGATTGACCACAACTTTGACTGAAGTTTGACCAAGTTTGACTAATGCTGGGTGGACTATTTTGGTTTTACTTTGACCCTTCTTGAAGGGCGAATTGGACTGTTGTTGACTGAGCTGCTTAGAGGAAGCTTTGTGGCTGATTTGACCAACGTTAACTTTCTAGTTAGGGCTGCAGTTGACCGCTGATTTTCACAGGGTTGTTTTGACTGTGTATTGGGCAAGTAAATTTGATTTATGTACTATCTCTCTCTACTGAGCTAGTGAATAATAATAAGAATATTTGATCAAAAGGTTTTCCCTACATTGGGGTTTTTCCCTAGCATCCACCAAATCTTGTGTCCTCTTGTCTTGGCTTGTCTTCTGCACATGTTTTTATGTTCTATCTGCATTCACTGTCAATGTGTTTAATTTAATGTGATTGCTACTAGAAATAATTGGAAATTGTCATTGGGCTGATAAAGAACATTGGAGTAACTTGTGCTAAAGCATATAACATACCATTGTTATCTAAATTTAACATAATCTCATTGTTGTTTTACATATTAATATGTTTAATACTGTGTCTATCATCTTCTAGAGCTATTACATATTTCCTTTTTTCTTCAGCAAGGAAGGGAAGTCCACAGACTCGTTAGAGAGAGTGGGATCGAGTCACAATATTTTTTCACAAAATAAGGATGTCACGGTATTATTTTGAGAAATGTGTTCTTTCTGTGTGAAAACGAACATAATTACCATTGCGAGTGCTAGCTCTGAGTTGAGAAATAATTTTAGAAACAATGCAGGATCAAGTTTTGTCATTGAAACGGTTTAATTTTGGGGATGATTTCTTGGCTTTATTTTTTTGGCTTGTACCAATACTGCCACAAACTTATGCTAGTGGGTTTATCGGCAGTGCTATGAAATTCAACCATAATCTCTGTGACATTGCAATTAAAAGGGCTATGGGATTCTTTAAAATTGGTCCAAAACACACTATAAAGGTAAAAGTTTATTGGATGTGGCAAGTAGGAACCCCATATGCAGGTTTTCAGATTTAGCTGCATGAAAATATAAATGAAGTTGGTGAACATGCTACAGATGTGTTTCACTTGCCACAAAGGACGGTGCAAAATAAAGAAAGTGGTTTGGAAGAAACAATTGATGATAGCAAAATGGGAGAAACTATTATTGAAATTGAAAAAATAACTAGTCATTTTCTTGTTCTAGAAATGAAGAGTGGCATCATACATGGTAAAAAGAAAAATGACAGTGAAGAAAACAATGCCATCATCAATGGAAAAGATCGAAAATCCTACTAGTCTACACTCTGCACTATAAACTGGGAAAAAAATAAGGAAAATTAACAAGCTGGTATTTCTCAAGTGAAGGTAATTAGAATTCCTTTGCCGAAAGCAAAATCTACTTTAGGTGAAGGCCACTCAAAACTTGTTTCCGGGAAGATTCAACATGTATGATAAACTGAAAACGTAAATATGGCTATGTTCTATGCGAAGGTATTGGAAAAATTTTATGAGATGCAAAAATAAGGATATCTGGGCTTTTCAAATGAGATAATTGTTGAAGCTAATGAAACATGTTCTAGCTCTACATTGACAACTAATAAGGTTGTTGAATTTCTAGCATAAACTATTTCATCATCATATGAACCTATGTCAAAGCTCTTGTTATGAGCCCCATCAAAGTGCTCTAATTCTTGGATAAATTGTAAACAAGACTGCATGGAAATGTTTGCATGAAACTCTTGACTTAGTTCCAATTGCAGTGTGGCATCGAAACATAAGGAGAGTTGGGTGTCATAAGTCCACCATAATTACACTGATAGAGAGATTCTATAATATGCTGAAAGGGGTTTTTCTCATTGATGGCAAAGAGATCAAGAGCTTTAATTTGAGGTCTCTAAGACAACACAAAGCTCTTGTAGGGTAGGAGCCAACTCCATTTGCAGATAGCATCAAAGATTCCAAAATTTCATAGTCTCCTAGCATTCTTGACATTCTACAGGATTCTAGTTTGATAGCAACAATAATTAGAGTGGTTGATGGACCCATGGACTTAATAGTGAGTAGTGAATTCAGAGGCCATGGAACTAGATTAGTTGTCAATGAATGGAGACGAGCCTCTCAAAGATTTGATTCCAGCCAAGAAGTGCAGGACACATTAGACGACGAGCCTCTCAAAGATTTGATTCCAGCCAAGAAGTGCAGGACACATTAGACTATTAGAGGAAGTATTCTTCTTATAGCAATAATTCAGAAAATAGATCAGTTGGCAAATTGATACTAGTGACACATGTTGGATACTTAGGAGAAGGAATTGGTATTTTTTCCTAACAATGTTGCCTATTATCATGGATTTCACTTATAGGATTGTATGCTAAACGTGAAGGAAGCTCTGATCATATAGGGCCATAGAGCCTATTAGCATCAATTGCCAATGTTGTGAGACATGGGTTACCCAATTCCTCAGGAAAATAGCTTGAAACTGGGTTTTGGATAACCTGGAAGAGGGCCTAGACTATGCACTAAATGAAAAATATGGTACCTAAACAAGAAGATTAGCTTCAACAATAAAACTCAGGATTGACTCTAGAACTAAGAAATCATCCGGGAGTAGCAAAGACACTAAATTGAATGACAAATATAGTAACTACAATTTACAATTGGCAATTGTAGCTGGAATCCACCCATTTAATCCATGACTTATATAGTCATTAGATACAAAAGGTGGTGGAAATGGTCCATGCTCTCTACAAACGATCCTTCAAGGTTCTTATTTAGAGGTCAAGTTTCACTGGAAAATTAAGGTTTCCAATTTTTACTAGTATTTCATCATTGAATAAGTTTGATCCTCTCCATTCCCAATTCTTTTTGGCAATAATTTTGATTGTGCATTATCAGTCATATCCAAAGTGATTGAATTGGTAAGATGGGAAAGTTCTGCATGGAAAAATTCAGAGAAGAAAGTTGCACTAGCATCCAGATATTATCAATTTTAACAAATTCCCCAACTAGGGAAGACTGTTACCAGAAATTGTAGCGGAATTGACGTCAAGGTACTTTATATTTTCAGGATTTTTGAGCTTAAAACGAATGCCACTAGATAATGAGTTACCACTTAAAAATAATTTTGACAGGTTATCAAGATGGTCTACCTGCAAAGGTAGACTTCCAATGAAACAATCTTCATTCAACACTAAAGCTGTTACACTTTTGGGAGACATTGGGGGCAGCACACTATAGAGATCACTACTTTTCAAGTCGAGATGTTAAAATTTATGGATACCCCAGGGCTGTGAAGAAAATTCTCTTCATGCTTGGCATCAAGTGGACACAAAATATTATAATTCAACCTATGTCTCATCGCCTACAAAACATGAAAGTATTATCTAGTCTCAGTTCTGAAATTCATTGCACTATTCTAATGGCATACGAAGATGACAACGAATAGCATGGGAACTTAGGACCAGTTGACTTTGCCAATGTGTTGGACGCGTCCCAGCCTTTTGAAGAGACTGTAATTATTAATCTTCACCCTCTTGATGATGCTTCTAGCTTCTAAGTATGTATAACATTCCAATAAATCACATGGATGGATCTTGGTGAAGTTGGTAACTGCTTCAAACTGTTAGTTATATCAATATGTGAGGGTGCTGGAGATATGTCTTTGGGCTTGAACACCGTTGAGGTACAAGAGAGACTTGAGGTTCATATGAACAAATTGATGAAAATTATCGACAGAGGGCAATGTAGAACCTTTGTTGATAAGGGACGTTATAATTGTTCGAATACATTTTCCAAAGCAGTGAAGAAAGTGGAAGTGATTAACCATCATCTCCATGATGGAGATCTTGTTTTAATTAACCATCCTCCAAATTTTGATCGGGAGTATGCATCCATGTTTTTCTCCCCAATCTTGAAATTCTAAAGCTGTGTTTGCCCCACTGTTATGTGTGGATCTACAAAGAATTAGTCCTCAATGTGGAGAACCAATCATAACATTGAGTGTTGATATTTCACTTGCTGCCACGCTTCTATTTGGCAAACCCCATTGAATCAAAAATCAATGTAGACTTCTGGAACCTTTGTTGAACCAACAATAATTAAAATACAGAGTGGAGGATCATTTTGAACAATGAAACAGCTTCTTTCATAAGCAATTGCAAAATTATCTTATTGGACTTTTCAATGCAATTTTTAAATGCACAGGCCCAAAAGCAGTAGTGAAGTGCTTGAATTCAGTTGCACAATTTTTGATTGAAATTTGTATCCTTGGATGATTTTAGTGCAAGCATGGATGCTTTTGTTCTTGCTCATTGCGTTTCCTAAGAAACATATATATTGAAGAACTAAGAAATGAGTTAGCATATGGGAGGAGGAAGATATGATACTATAGTAGATCAGTTGCATCCATGTGGGTGAAATAAAGCATGTCATATTATCAGAATTTCAGTTGCATCCATGTGGGTGACACAAAGCATGTCATATTATCAGAATTTTCAAACAATAGAGAGAAATGGTGAAGAGGGGTCTAATCCCTGTGGTACTTTTAACTGTAAATTGATCAATGGTCTCTGTGAGCGAATAGAAGGTAGGAATCGGAATTGTTCTCAAATGTAACACAAGGAAAAGGACTGCTATCATTAGGTGCCAATATCCCGAAGTTGGGCAATAAAAGTTGGAAATTACTGTGGAAAGCGTTACAGTGATATACCAGACTCAATCTCCAAAGGATCAACAGAGAATATAAGCTGGTCAAGAGGAGCTGGCTTCCTCTGCAAGCAAGCAAGGACTGGTTTAGAATTATGTTTACAATTTCTAAAGGAGTTTCACAAACGAGGGATTTGATGAAGGCTTGGAAAGTTTGCTGAAAAGGAGGGTTAGGGATTTAGTGTGAAAGTGGAAGATTTGTCATTGAGCGGCTTATTCTATAGTGCAGTATGAGATGTGTAAGTTTGTCTATTTGTCCTTTTAAAATAAAAATAAATTATGTTCTAAATATAAAAATAATATTGGCTATAATAATAAAACAATGTTGTAAAATAATTACAAGTAAAAAAAAATGTGTGAGTAAGATGTTTAAACCTTATATTTTCAAAAATATTTCAACATGAGATTTAAATAAGCTTTATATCAACTTCATATATATCTATATATAGGAAAAACTGTTAAATAAATATTTTAATGTTGTATATATATCAATAAAATATTTTAATACTAATTAATATTGACATATACTTAAAAATATATTAATAATAATAAAAAATAATTTGCATTGATAAAATGTGTCGATGTGCATGCTATTGTAAATATTTTAATATCAATTATGTATATATTATATATCATTTAATTTTTTTATGTATATATCATGAAAAATAAGTTTTATGGTTAAAATGTTTATTTTGCACTCACAAGTTCCATGAAGAGATTTGATCTCTCCACTCATGTTAGCTCCATACATAAGATGGATCTATGCTGGTAGCTAAGACAATGCATGAGTACCTATCTTGAAGAAGCACAATATAGCAACACAGTTGGGGACAATTAAAGAACAAAGGCATGCAATGAGTACATAGCAAGAAACAATGCTTAAAACTAAAAAACAAAGGCATGCAATGAGTAGCTGGCAGGAAGAAACACTTAAGGCTAGCAATTTTTGATGTGACATGGGTATATAATGCACTAAGGATAGTGCATAAATAAGAGGGGAGGGTATATTGGTCTATAGGAGATTACTAGTTATGTGAATTTTAGATGTCTTTTCTAATGCAATTTTTTTGTATTTTGATTTTAAAAATGTTGATTTTATTTTTTCTGTATTTTTTTGTGCCCTTAGCTTTAATCATTACATTGAAGACCAAAAATATTGATAAATTTGGACCCAATGTGGGAATATGTTGAGTCTAGGTGGGTTCAATAGACAAATTTTGAATTGCAAGTCGTGTGGGATGCATATGATGAATGGAATCTCCTAATTGAAATTATTTGAGACATGAAGTACAAATTTGCTCAAAAACAAGTCTAGAAATCATCCATATTGTCGCCAAAGAACTACAAGTTAGGGATGTAACCAAAGGGAACACAAAATCTGTGAAAAGTCAAGTTGCAAGGGGAGGAGGGGGGACAAAAGTGAGACTGGTTCTTCAACATCACCTTCCACAATGGTCAACCCCTCATGTACCTCATCATTTTTTATTCCTAGAACCACAACTAGTGCACAACCTTCTATCTAGTTGATGCTTAAAAGAAAAGAGAAGGAAGAAAATGATAAGCTAGTGGGCAGGTGTCTTCTATGTAGTGAAATTCCTTTCAACATTTCCAAGAGAAATCCATTCTACCAGCCTATGTTTCATGTTGTTTCTATTGTTCGCCAAGCGTACAGGGCCCCTTCTTATGAAGAGTTGAAAGGGCATATTCTTCAAAGTGAAAAGGTTTATTGCAATGCTAGATTGGAGGAGTTCAAGTCATCACGGGAACACACTAGATACGTTATGATGTCAAATGGTTGGACTAATCAAAAGGGTAGAACCCTTCTTAACCTTTTGGTTAATTGTCCTAAGGGGCCAATGTTTATTAAATCTATTGATGCATCTACACATATTAAAGATGCACAATTATTATGTGAGTTATTGGACCTATTCATTTAGGCAGCAGGTCCAAATAATTTTGTGCAAGTCATAATGGACATTGTTGTAAATTATGTCACTGCTAGCAAGTTGGGTATGGAGAGCTATCCTAACTTGTTTTGGACATCTTGTGCTACACATTGTATTGATTTGGTGTTAGAGGATAAAGGGAAAATTCCATATATCAAGGATATTGTTGAATCATCCAAGAATATATCAAAATTTATATATATCAATGCATTTTTGTTTAGTTTGATGAGACAATTCACAAATAACGAGGACTTGGTGCATCTTGCTAGTACACGAATTTCCACTGGCATCATATATCTTCAATCTCTCTTGGATTACATGTGGGGTGTGATGAGAATGTTTCTTTCAAATCAGTGGCATTATGCAGGCTAGTTTCATAACATGAGAGCTTTTGGGCAGGAGTGGAGGAGGTGTGTGCCATTATCAAACCTTTGGTAAAGTTCTTTGATTAGTTAATGGAAACAATCATGCAATGGGCTACTTGTATGAGGCTATTGATAGGGCCAAAGAAGCCATCCATACCTATTATATGATAATGGAGATGATGGGTTTGAATAACGAAGATACCAAAAGTGTTTGACAAGAGATAAAACAATACACTCCATCGCCCCCTTCATGATGCAGGGATCTACCTCAACGCCACATTTTCTTACTGACATGGTTTCAGATTTGATGCTAAGGTGATGGATGGATTCCTCACTTGTGTTCAAAGGATGGTGCCATCCATCTTCACAAGAATGTGTGAAAATTTCTAAAGAAATGGAGGTATATAGGATGATAAGTGGAACATTTGTGTTTGACATGGATCTCTAGGATAAGAAGATGAAGATGCGAGGTAAGATTCTTTTTTTTTTTCAAATTTCATTGTTTCAAATTTCAAATTTCAATGTTATTTTGCTTCAACTTTCAAATTTCAATGTTATTTTCTTATGTTTCTCTTATTTGTTGTAAATTCTTGGTGGATAATCTATGGTACAAGAGTACCCTATCTCCAAAATATTATCATTCAAGTGCTCATCCAAAGATGTAGCTCATCTAGATGCAAGCAAAATAAGAGCGTATTTGGAAAAATACATACTAATAAGTGCAACTGGTTAAAAAAATTCAAATTAAATTTTGAATTCGTTATAAAATTGTAAATTATAATTTATTATTTTATGCCACGCCACCTCTAATTATAATATGTATTATAATTATTAATTTATAATTTATGGGCCTAATATGAGTTGGAGTCTCAGTTCCTTAATGGCTTGGTATACATCTACTACAATCTCTAATTGTGGGCGAGGAAACTTCAAAAAACATGTGACATGGATGCCATCTCTTTGAATGGGATTGACACCACTGTGGCATGGAGAGTTGAGACAAATAGGTCTATCATGGAATTATTCCTTGATTGGTTAGAGGAGGAGTCACCAAAGGAGGTATGAAGGAAGAGAGAGGTGGAGGAGGAGGTGACACCACCACCTTCTAGTACTGAGATAAAGTGATTTGGACTTAGAAATAGCATGGGCACTAGTAGAGGATGTCAAAGGCTACCTCCAATTTCTTCTTCTAGAGGAAATCATAGTCTAACACTAGCCATAGGGATTTCTTCCTCTAGAGAAAAACCCATTTCCTTTTCTCCTAAAAGGGGTAGAGGAAATCACTACTTTATGTATCTAGTTTCATTGTATATGACTCATGATGATGAGAGACATTTATTATATTTTTAGTTTGAGTCAGGACTCGAGATTTAGGAAATGATTCACTATTGATGTGTGATATAGCACTAGACATATTATATATTAATTTTGTTTTCATATTTATGTGGAAATGCATTTATTTGACATCACAGTTGCTTTAGATATTAAAATTTTTGGAAAAAAATGAATATTTTAGTATATTTTTAATTTTGTCGATGTTTGCCAATTTTTACCAATATTTTCTTGATTTTTACGATTCATTTCTTTTCTAGATCCTTGCTGAAATTTCACCAATGCTAATGTCAACAACATTGAAATAAATTAAGCTCATTGTCCACATTTCACAAAATAATTATACGAGATCATCATCCATGTCAGATACAATCAGTTGTCCGCATGGACCAAAACTTGTTTTTTCATATGTGATCTTACGACAATGGAAATCCTACACCCATGGAGAAGACAATGAAACCCCTTACTCCTTGAGCAAGTGAGCTACATAACTAGCTTCCCCAAAGATAAAACTATGACCAACTCAAAAGTTGGTGCATAAGGAGTTCAACCACCAACCCAATACTTGCTAGCAATCAAGGTAGATTGGCCAAGCAAGAAACATATGGTAGCTAAATAAGGAAAAATACGATCTTCATTGAATCCTACACAACTACAACTTCGAACAAGAATAATGTTTTAGATAATTATGTTGACTATGCACCCAAAAACCCTTCAAAACTATCAATTTATAATTTTGGAATTTCACCCTTCAATATTCATATTCAATAATTTACTAGGAAAATGACCTCAAAATAAGACAAAGTGTATGAAAGATCTTGGGTATGACCTCAAACTAAAATCAAGCAAAGCAGCGTCCTAGATTTATGTATGTGGGCAAGATAGGTTTTTTTTGAAAGCACACATGACCATGAGGTAAGTAGCTTCAACAATGACCTATCAATATGCTAACTTTTAAGGAAAATATGTTTTGAGCAAAAATCACCCTTTAATCTTTAAATAAGACTTAAAATTGCTTCCAGATGGTTAACTACAACCCCACTACAAAAAAAAAAAAACCAAGACTAGCCATTTGTCAAGGGTGAAAGTTACCTCCCCCTTAATATACTTCGTTTTTGTGCCCTTGCTGGACAACTAGGCACTTTTACCTTTTCCTCACGAGAAAGGAAAAAAACAAGTGTATGCTACTTTCCCAAGCTCCTTAATATACTGAAATAACAACCCATCCTTGATATGATCTATGGAAATAGCTTTATTTCAAATTAAAGTATATAAAAATTATGTATTTATATACTTACTCTTTTGGACTCGATTATCACAATAATAATAACTATAATATATTTTGTGTTGGTATTAAAATTATTTCTAGGATTTTTAAATTGATATTAAAATTAACCCATAGCTAAAAGTATGGTGCCAAAATGAACAGGCAGCAGCATTGTAATCATGAGTTGGTGTTTTTCCAATGCAAGAAAATAAAAGTAGCATCAAAGAAATTTGTGTTAAGTGAATAAAAGGTTACTTGATCAAACTAATATGAAACTAAAAGGCACTGAACATGTGCAAGTCATAACTGGACCACACCATCAATGTCATAGAAACTTAATAAGTCAATCTCCCTCACACTTACATGAATTGACTCTGCCTTCAAATCTTACACCACAAATGTCATAGAAACTTAATAAGTCAATCTCCCTCACACTTACATGAATTGAATCAACCTTCAAATCTTATAGTGAAATTTCGCCTTTTCATCCCGTTGTCTAAATAAAAGCTTTTACAATTTTACATAGCAGTTTTTGAAAGTGAGCAAACTTAGTTTTTGAAATCCTTTTTTATGAGTTAAAGTTTTGCCCTTTTTTGGCCATATTCTTCCTTTTTTTTAAGAATTTGGATTGTTTAAAATTTTCAAAGATAAAGTTTTGTAGTCAAAATTCCTATGACTATGCATAATTATAACTTTTAGAGAAATTCCTAATAAATTCTCAGAAATAAAGAAAAGAAGAAGAAGAAGAAGAAGAATTTGTAAACTTATTAACTTACTATATTATTATCTAACACCACAAAAATCATACTACTACAACATAAATGATTTCAAATAAGTATAGAGACAATGACATTGAAAAAGAAGAAAAGTGACATTGATGATAAGGGAAGGTGATTTTGAATAGCACTAGGAACACGCCCCTCTTCAAACAAAACATAAAAAGATTCAAACATTGACCTTCTGCAAAATTTAACATAAAAAGATTCATATATTAACCAACCTCAAACTTAAAGCTAGAATTTCTCTTTAAATTACATTTGCAAATGGGAATTGAAACTCTTCACCCTTAATTGTGGAGAATTTTTGGATTCAACACTATGTTAGAATTTAAAGAAATTCCTATAGTTTCTAAATTCTAACATAATTTTAAATCGAAAATTATTCACAATTATGATAAATTTTGAAAGTTTACATGATCATATAATTAACTCTTTTGTGTTCTTGTACTCTACCCTTCAAGGGTTGTGATAGGTTAGTGGGTTAGGGAGCTAAGGGCTTATACGGTTAGTGGGTAAAGCGTTTCATGGATTAGTGGTTAGCGGTTTATGGTTAAGAGTTCAAGGGTTAGTGGGGATTAGGGGTTGGAGGATAGAGCAGTGTGGAAAAAGTCGGCAAAAAGTCTGGATTAAATCCCAAAAACCCATTTTTTTCAGCAAAACGATTAAATCGGCTGACTTTTTGCAGACTTTTTCACTACCGATTAAATCGCGATTTAATCGAATTAATCCCTATTTTATTGGGGGTCGACCGAAAAAGTCTACCATCTTGAGAATTGAGGCTCAAACAAGACTCAAGATTCAGGGGTTGATTCACTATTTTGATATGTGATGTAGCACTAGACTTTATATACATATTATATATCAACTTTCTTTACATGTTATGTGGAAATGCATTTATTTGATGTTGTGGATACTCTAGATGCTAAAAAAAATAAAAAAATAAAAATCAATATTTTTGTGTCTTTTTAATTTTGCCGATTTTTTCAAAAAACTCCCGACTTTAACGAGTTTTTCAACTTTGGACCTTGCCAATTTAATCCCGACTTCGACTTTTTCCACATTGGGATAGAGGTTACTGTATTGAGGATTTGAGATAGGGATTATATAGGTTTAGTTAATTAGAGAGTTGTGAGTTTGGGTATTGGGGTGATGGATTTAATGGGTTAGGGGTTTAGAAGTAAGGGGTTTAGTGAGTTCATCATTAGGGTTTAGTGGAATAGAGGTTAGCAGTTTGTGAGTTTGCTAATAACTATTAGTTATTAATACATCATATCAATAGTTATTGATATTAATGTATCATGAATAGATTGTGTATCAATAAGGTCAAATAGTTGATTCAACCTTTGTCGTCGTTGTTGTTGGGAATTTTTCTAATTCTATGCTAGGTTATCCACTTGAATTTCCTTGGATGAAGCACGTTATGTTAAATACAATCCACTATCCATGCAGATCAAATACTTAGCTTTACTTAGTTTTTTTCTTTTCTTTTTTTTGAATGGAAATCTCATCGTATGAGGAGAATACTATGAATACTTAGCTTTGCCTAGTTGCTTGTCTTCATTGGAAATCCCACCTTATGAGGAGAATACATGAAACTCATTCCTTGGGGGAGAAAACTATAGAAATGATTCACCCAAAAATAGCATTTTGGCAAATCATACTTCACTCCTATAAAGTCAAACCACCAACCTATTATTTACTAGAACTCAATGTAGAATGACCAATTGAGCTACCTATGTTATTAGCATTGAGGAGAATACTATGAATACTTAGATTTGCCTAGTTGCTTGTCTTCATTGGAAATCCCACCTTATGAGGAGAATATATGAAACTCAATCCTTGGGGGAGAAAACTATAGAAATGATTCACCCAAAAATAACATTTTGGCAAATCACACGTCACTCCTATAAAGTCAAACAACCAACCTAATATTTACTAGAACTCGATGTAGAATGACCAATTGAGATACCTATGTTATTAGCACTCAATGTAGAATGACCAATTGAGCTACCTATGTTATTTGCACTCAATGTAGAATGACCAATTGAGCCACCTATGTTATTAGCACTCAATGTAGATGACCTATTGAGCTATCTATGTTAGCTAAACAATGAAAATAGATATCCCCATGGCATACAACAACAAATTTGGAAAATGGGTGACCATTAGGTCAATTCTATACAACCACAACTTCAGTAAAATGAAATGAAATAAAATAAAATAAAAAAGAAAGAAAGAAAAAAAGTGTGATTCAATACCTTCCTTGTGAGGCAAACTGTATCAAACAAGCACTGGTGGTGATTGGTCCCATACACATTTGTTGGAATATGTGGTGATCTGGCCTACCATCCACATTAGGTAACATATGTCTGTGTCCCGTTTTATGACAACACAAAAGATCTTACCACGTGCTTATTATTTCGACTGGTTGACCATGTGGCTTCTAACAATCTGGTTGGGTTTGATTCTAACGTGAGTCTGATTACCACAACCAACGAGACAAAGAATCAGGCCTTCTAACTTCTAATCTAGCAACGTGACGTGATCATTCGGCCCTTTGCACACGGTCTGCAGACGCTGTATACTCCCAAATTCGTTGGTAGAAAATAATAAACAGAGCATCCTAGCCTAGAAATTTTGAAAATAATTAATTAACCAGAAACAGAGCGCAATTGTTATTCATAAGGAGATCAAATAGACATTGCAAATCGTTGTTTATAAAGAAATCAAATCCACATAAAATCACAAATAACAAGCCCGAGCTAGGTTCCTTGTACCTTGCACATATGATTTTGTAGAAGTTTTCACTCATGCACCCAGCGCTCTGCCCTCAAAGCTAAGGAAAAAACTAAAAACAAACCAACAAAGAAGAATTAGTGCAGAAAATTTTTAAAATAACCAATGAATTCTTAAAACCAAAACCAAAGAAATTAGAGATTCCGATTGTTGTCCATATATCAAAAAACTACAGCACAACTTTCTTCATCTCTCACCTCATCCATCTATGGAGAAGAGGAATTTGTGTCGCCCAATTTGATTCACCCAAATAAATATGTCCTTCTCCTCTGCACTTTGTGGTTAATTGACATATAGACCACACATAAAGATAACAAGAACAACATCATATACAGCAGAAACACACAAAGAAGACTATACACAAAGAACAACAGCATACACAGCAGAAACGCACAAAAAAGACGATAAGCATAAACAGAAACCAAAACAAAAGAGCGCTCCAACATTCAATCATAATACACAACAGCATACGCAACAGAAACGCACAAAGAATACCATAAACATAGACAGCAACAAAAACAAATGAGCACACCACATTCAATCATAACACCCCATACTACCACCGCATGAGAGAGGAGATAGAGAAAATCAAAATAAACTTATGGAATTGGACCGTCCCTCATATATATATATAGACTGCCCAATGTCATCTTTAAACAACGTTCATGCTTTTTCCATGCTTTTTTGAATGCTGAGCTGTCAGGATTTTTTAAATTCCAAGAACCAAGTTAAATCAATTTGAACTGAGAGATGAACAAAGTAAAATCAATTTGAAGAGGGAATGATTGTTGAACATGTTCTAGTTTTTCGATTCTCGCACTAGAATTTAAATCGAGTGCCCTTGAGATATTATAGATAAAGATACGTAAGAAGTTACAAACTTTAAAATCTCATTTAAATTAATTTTCCTCAATCATAAGATCAGAATCTCCATTCTTTTTGAATATCTTTAATTATATCATTTCAAGAAAGAGTTTAGTTCTAAATGTTTGGTAGGGTAGGTAATTAATATTATTTTAATAATTTTTAAATTTTATTTTGATAAAAAATAATTTAACATAGTTTTGTTTAATGGAAAATGTTTAATATATTTTTTATGATAATATATATATATATATATATATATATATATATATATATATATATATTTTTCAATTTATTTATGCTGCTACTTATATCTACATTCAAGAGTACTATATTTCATGTTATTATCAACATTATAAATGAACTTAACACTTATTCATGAAAAAATTTTGTATTGGTATTGATTGAGTTAAAATATGATTGATAGGGTTACTAAATGTATCCACTCATAAATTATTATTTATTGGATTATTTCTATAGTTACTCAAATTATTGTTCATTGGATGATGATGATGATGAAGAACGTCCATTGAGACTGACCTTAAGAAAAGTAATTAGTTGAGACTTTTCAAATTTTATTTCTATAAGCAAATAGAAGGGAGACGAGCGTTACGAGATCACTATAGTTATCTTGGTTGAACAAGTCAAGAAAGTTGGAAGTTTGGCAAATGTTTTGGAAATGAGAACGCATGTGAGTGAGGGTCAGACAATTCAAGAGAAAGTGCTTTTCATCTTCAATTCTCTTAGTGTCACACAATTGACAAATTCTTTCTTCCCAAGGTGTTTTTGGGATATACCAACACCCAGTTTCACTTCGAAGCTCGTGGGAGTTAGTTATTATCTTCACAATGTTCATTTTCTTTTTAGCACTAGTCAAGACAAAAAGAAAATTTTGTTAGCGAGAGAGTCATCGATCACCTCCTTATAGTACCTTAGCTTCATTTTCCCCTCAAGCTCCTTATCATCCCATAATTTGTCCTTAAATTTGGAAGTGATAGTATTTTTAATATTATCTGTATTATCCAAGATGAACTCCTCATTCACCCTCCAATAGTTAAGCCATGCCTGGGCATCCTTGTGCCAACCCCACTTGAGTCAAAGGTGAGGATTTTAGCTAGAATTAGAAGCAATTTTGGGGAACCTCTTGGTTTCCATGTTGTAAAGCTTCTTCTTATACATCTTATATAAATATCTTAATCAAGTATCATAATTAGGACAATATTTATTTTGTAAATATCATAAGTTAGAGAATATTTATTTTTTCTATGAGTTTATAAAGTTGAAAAATTAATTATGAATTAAAAAATAATTGTAATTATTTTATGCCTTCAACATGTTAACCTCAAACAATAAGAAGTACAAGTTATGACCATCTATTTTGGTGTTTAAATGCCACTTTATTCTCAAAAGGCCTTTCCAAATTTTTTTCTTATAACCTATTATAAAGAAGGTGACCAAAAAATATATGCATAAGCAAGTAATCAAATAGATAAGAGATGGGAATGAGGAGAGGCATTCACAACCTCCATATTACTTACGCATACCCTATGTTAAACCTCACAAGGGCTTCTCCACAAGGAAAAATAAACTTATAATTCCAATCTAGATAAACTGAGGCCATGGTTGTGCTTGGGTAAAGAGATGACTTCAAAGAATTTCTTGGATGAAGTGTGTTTTGTGTGTGACTTTGTCACACTAATATGGAAATTATACCATGGTTGTTTGTATATTCAAGGGGCTACTATGAAACTAGTTTGTGGTTGTGGTTTGTGGTTGTGAGTGGACTCTAATGTCCATTTCAAGACCTTGCAATGATGAAAGCACGTTGATCTCTTATATATTTCAAGAAAATGAGTTATTCTAAAAGGTCTTTTGTTAGTAGCATTTATATTTATTTGTTTTCAATGATATTTAGGGTAGAACCACCTATGTGATCAATCTATTTGAAATGGATTCATTAATTTATGGATTTCCTTATACAATTTTTCTTGTGGATATTTCATCGAGTTCATGGCTATTGATCAATGTGCATATAAAATATGGGTTGCTCAAAGGTGGTGATAATGGTAGCTCTAATTTTAGAGTGATGAAGTATATGTTCCTTAACCAACAACCCCTCACTATGAGTCTCTTGTAGGCTCAAGGTTACTAACTTGTGGGCCTTTGCTACTTGCAACTTTGGGGAATCCCCGTACACATTATCAACAAGATATAATTGATGTCTTATTAGCTTAAAGAGGTGTATGAACGTGACACTCCCTTGTATGTGTATGATGTATTCAAAGGAATTCTTAAGTATTATGATAAAATTTTAGTTTTTACCAATGTAGTGAGAGATTTTGATATTGAACTAGTCGTGCTTGTGCTTCTAGGGGTAACTTTTCTTTTAAAAAATGTTTTGATTAACATTCAATAATATTATTAATAGTTGAAGGAAGTATTCTTTTTCAAATAATAACTTGTTATAGGCAAACAATATAAATATGACTTATATTTATAAAAGGCATCTTTTAGATATGATCATGATTTGGATCTTAAAAAGTGAATTTAGTTGGCTTACAAAGTTTCCATTGATTTAAATAGGTCATTCTCAATTAGTGTAGTGTGTGAACTCCACCTCTAGCCTCGTTTATATAGTTCATAGATTTAAAATATAGAGTGAAATAAATTGGCAACAAATTAAATCTTTTAATTTTCTTCTTTACTCATAAGTAATGATTAGCACAAGTAATGAGTAACTAGTTTATTATGGAAATTTAATGGATAGAAATAATGTCATCCTATCCCAAGGGATTAGCTTTACTAGTTGTCACCAATATTATTAGACATTCCACTAGTTCCATGTTGGCAAGTGTTTGGTTAGAATCCCCTTATGTAAGGCACACTAGTATACATCAATGGGTTTTCTAGGGATTTAATCAACTAATATTGGGAATCATCCTTAGGTTTTCTTATGAGATTTTTCTTTGAAACAAAAAGGAGAAATGTCCTACCATGCCACCTAAGAACCTTTCAACTAAGAATCCATGAATAGAGGGTATCTACTATGTTAAAGTTTCACATTAATTGCACCTAACCATTAATAAGATCACCTAAAACCATCCTCAATAACTTGCATTGTGATGCAACAAGAATGAGTTGGACACCAGCTTATAACTTGTTAAAAATGACATGTGAATGAGAACATGGCCTACTAAGTGTAATTCCAATTTTTTTAATGAATGCATGAAATGGATATTAAAATAGCCCCTATGAATCCTAGTGACTTGGATGAACTTAAATGGAAGACATTTCTATCCACCCTCCATAGTTATTTCTAACTGTAGTTCATTTTCCTAAGTATTCATGTTGTTTTTTTGTTATCTTAGTACACATGTAATAAATCATGAACATTTTGGACATAATAATTTAATTCAATATGTACCTTTATCCTAATTGACAATACAAGATGTTTTAAAGATCTATATATTTATACCTAATCACACCAACATTAAGGAGATAAAATTTTATACCTACTCTCCTTGACATTTAACATAATGGTATCTTTTCCAAGAGCAATGAATACTCCCATTAGCTTCCCCATTTCATTAGATTTTAAACAACTTCCCATTAAAAAATAAATAAATAAATAAATAAATTGTTATATCATAGAGGTTTCTAATCCCATTTGTTCACTTATCCCACATAAGAGGTGTAGGGGGCGGTTGAATGTTATATACAAAAAAAATAAAATTAAATAACTAATGAATCCCATTGTTTGGAGATCCTTTTTTTTGCAAAAATGTATTATTGTGTAATAAATGCTCCTTTAAAATTTATTAAAAATATAACACTATGTACATGCATTTTATACAAAAAAATGGGTCACACAGGAAATCACCATAAGCAAAATTAGTAGCTAGATGCACTAAAGAGGATTATTGAAATATCTAATCTAAACCTTAAAGGTGTAACAATTCAAAATTCACATGGTTGAAGGATATTTTTCAAGGAGATAAAAACAAATATATGGTGTCCAATTGAACACAATAAAGATATCCATATTAAGCAGCAATATGGACCCCATATCTAGAGGCAAGTAACGATCACCATTGAGATGGTGATCTGTCCACTAAACGAGGAGGGGCCCAAAATGATGTGTAATAAATATGAGTATCAACTATCACCTTAAAAATTATTCTAATATCTCACTACTCACGACTAAGGCTAAGAAATACATTTTCCCATTTTCTAGGCTATTCTCCAGAGCATAACCTCCCATGATGCCTTTGAAAAAGTCTAGAAGGTGAAAATAACACCCATAGACCTGAGGATTTTCCTAGTTTAAATTTAGGACTAGTCTTGGCTATAAAACTAGTCTAGAAGACCCTCCCGGGACAATTAATAACATTATGTCTTGGACAATTGAAAATTAGAGATAAAGGTTTCATTAAAAATGTAGATGTGATCCAAAATGATTTCCAATAACTCCTCATCCTCCGAAATGACTAGAAAAGAGTCATCCACAAAATATCCATAAACCATTTGGCCAATCTTCAATCCAGGAAGGGGAATGCCCCTATTCAAACACTAGAAAGGTAATATGGTGAAGAAGGTATCCATAGTTCCACAACCATCATATACAGTGTCAAATCTAAGGGGGCATTCCTATTATATCAACCAAAAATACCAACTCCCTTGGACCTATATTAGGTAATAGACATGCATGTCAAAACATCCCTAAATTGATCTCAACTACATGCACAAAAAGTGGTAAAGTTCAACAACTAGAAACATGCCTAAGAAGAATAAGAACAATTGTTCCACTTAGTCATAAGACTTTTCAAAATCCATCTCTATGAAAGAGGCTTTTCCCCCAAGATAATTACACGTTCCATCCTTTCTTAAATAATGATGACATTGTTTAGAATAAATATTCCTCAAACAAAGTCCCTCTTCTCAAGTCAATTCATTTGAGGGAGTATATATTGAATCCTTATGGCTAAGGTGAGGGCCTTGGCTAAAATATTGTACGACACATTGAATAGGGTTATTTTCAACTAACATGTTATTAGTTCAAGGTCCTTTGCCTTGCGAATAAACTTAATATTTTTTGGTCATAATGATGGCCATGGGGGATTTCTTGTAAATAAATACCTAGTTAAATCTCATTAGTATAGGTCCAACACATCATCAAGTGGCTTTAAAAAATTCACATGGAAATCCACTTAGCCTTAGGGATTTGTTAGCATCCATCACCCCTAAGGATTTTATTAGCTTTGAGGGGATAAACTCTCTCAATTAAATATTTATTTTTGTGCTTAGGTTACTTTATGAGGGACAAGATCAATACATATATGGATTCCCATCTTTCATGCATCATGCATTTACATGCCTTCAGATAGGAATAAAGTTACGATCGTGAGAAATAAACTCCCACTCAATTTCCTTTGTTTTTGTTGCCCTACTAAAAGTGGCCTTGAGAGAATTAATATTCCCGAACATGATTCTTTAATAGCTATCATTTTGAAAAAATCTTTCATAGGGTAATTCCCAACATTGAGCCAATGTAGTTGGGACCAAATCAGATCTCCTCTGACCCACTAATTTCATATACTTTTAGAAAATGGAAAACCTCAATAACATGCGCTCAAAGATCAATATGAGAGGGAGTGATTTAGAGAAGGTATGATGTCTCTTTGAATTCTTCCTTGGCTTCTTTGTGTCAGGATTATCAAGCAATCATAATTGGGTGAATGGATGAAGATGGGTTACACTTTTGGGCCAATATGGCGATGGAATTTCAAGTTTTTCCTCTTTTATCGAATTGAAGCCCTTAAAATTCATACAAGCACTGTGAATTTTGATTAAGAGTAAAAAGACAAATTGTGGATAATTATGTTGTTGTCCTAATGATATTTTTTGAAAAAATATTTAGTGTCGTATAATATATCAATTTTCCATTAAATGATATGCTTGTCCTTGCAAATTTTCACACATCTTAAGAGGTATGCGTGTGTTCACGTAGCATAACTTAGTCTAAAATGTGTAATATATATATACACGCAGAGAGCTAAGTTTTTCATATTAAAATTTTATTTTTTTATGCAAAATTATATTTTTTTTATTATTTTTCGAAGTTGGCAAAGTAATATTTCAATTGCATTTTGCAGACTCGCGTTCACGTAAAAGTTTTTTCAACTAATTAAATGAATTGAAAAACCAAGAGTACCCTTTTGAAGAGGACTCGTAAATGAAGATAATGGTATTTTTTGAAATTTTTTGTTGTGTATATTTTATGTAATTGATTTTTTATTCAACCTCTTTAAAATTGTTCAAAAAAAATTCAAGCATTATGTTTAAAAGAAATTAGATGAAAACTATCAAATGAATTCGAAAATGTCAAACTTATATGCCATTGCATAGACGATTGCTTCATGAATCCAACATGATCAACTCTGCCACCTAAGGATAAATTTTTCCCTAAGTTTGTTAGGGTACAAAATGGTGTTGCGGGAAATTTTGTAGAAGGGGTGCTGAAATTGTGGATTTTAGGATTTCAGAGGCTCGATCGAGCACTTTAAGCGCTCGATCAAGCATTTAAATTTCAAATTCAAATAGCTCGATCAAGGGTTTTGTAAACCCTCGATCAAGCCATATATGTGGTTAACAAGGACTCGATCAAGCGCTTATAATTTTTTTTTTTGAATGATCTAAAATTTGTGCTATTATCGAACCTTTATATAAAAAAAAATGAATGATCTAAAATTTAAGTTTTTACCACATTTTTAAAATTCCAAATTTAACTATAATTTTTGTTACCATGTCATGTAGAAACCCTATTAATTTTAATATTAAATAAAAAAATATATATATTTAATTATTATATTATTAGATTAAATTATGGAATTTAATATTAATAAAATATTTAATATTAATATATTTTTAATGTTAATATAAATTTATTAATTTTGGTTAATATTATATTATAACCTCAATATATATAAATTGTTATATTATAATATATACTAGTACAACCACATTAATAAATTGTGGTTGATATACACTTTAGGCATCAACAAAAGTCTTTAACATAAAAAGAGTAATACAAGTTGACTCAATATATTAATTTATTTAACCTATTATTTTATAAATAACATAATAAAATATATAATATTTTTAAAATCTTGAAGTAATCATAACCTAAAGCTACCTTTAAAGAAATAAAGCCTAAATAGTTTCAATTGGAAGACATGAACACTAATAATTTCTATGTATCTTTGATGGAGGTAACTGGAACATTAATAGTTTGGAAAATTTTACTAATATTTCCATTGAAAATTATCATTTTCCCTCCAGATGAATGTACATCACACATTTTTAATATGTATTATATAAAAAATTAAATTGTTGTACGACATCAAAAAAATATATTTAAATATAATATTTTAATTGACAAAGTATTTTAAAAATTTTGAAATATAGAGGACAGAGAGAGTGGGAGAGAAGTGTATGAGAGAGAGGGGAACACAAAGATGTAGAGAGGGAGAGGAGGAGAGAGTCTTCAAGAAAGAGAGGGAGGTCAAGAGATGGAGTTGAAGGAAAATATTGGGAAGGAAGAATCTCAAGACATATAGAGAGAAAAAGGTGGAGAGAGAGAGGGAGTGACAAGGGAGAGATGGAGAGAGAGAGGGGGTGACAAGGGAGAGATGGAGAGAGAGTGTGTATGTTTAGGGGTGAGACAGAAAGAAAAAGAAGGAGAGATGGAGAGAAGGGGGAGAGATAATGAGAGAGGGAGGGAGATAATCAATAAATTTATAGGAGGAATCTAGAGAGAGATAAATATAGAGAGAGAGTGAGTGAGTGACAAGGGGGAGAGATAGAGTAAGGTGGGAGAGAAATGAAGAGAGAGAGGACTTGAGAGGGAGGGAGAGAGAGGGAGGTAAGAATAAAGACATATGGAGAGATAAAGGTGGAGCGAGAGAGAGGGAGTGGCAAGGGAGATGAAGAGAGAGAGAGAGGAGTGACAAGGGAGATGGAGAGAGAGGGCGAGAGGAGAATAGGAGGGAAGATAGATAGAAGGGGAGACAAAGGGAGATGGAGAGAGAGGGCGAGAGGAGAATAGGAGGGAAGATAGATAGAAGGGGAGACAAAGGGATAGAAGGGGAAGAGAGGGAGAGGGAGAGGGAGAGGGAGGCAGCTATAGATAGTTATGGAGAAACAATGTGTATGTTCACAGGGTGATGTAGAGAGATGAAGAAGGAGAAACAGAAGGAGGTAGAGATATAGATGGAAGGGAGAGAGAGGGAAGAAGAGAGAGATAGGGGGAGGGACATAGATATATATATAGATCTGAAGAGAGAGATCATGTGAGCCTGGGGGGTGAGATAGAGAGACAAAGAAGAAGAGATAGAGGGAGACATCGATATATAGATGGTTATGGACTTGTTCAGTTTATTGCTTTTGCATCATTTTTTCCCTATACTTTTATTGATTTCAAGCTATCATTCCATTATGGGTAATTCCCTGGGCTTTAGGCTTGAAAAAGTGGCTTAAATCCCTAGGTCACTGGCATAGAACTAAAAATTTTGGTCTCAGGTCGCTGGCACAGAACTGAAAATTTTGGTCTCAGGTTGCTGGCAAGCATGCCTGTGAGAGCGACTTTATGTTGTTGGTCGCTCACTTACCCATAGCATGAGAGAGACTATGGCCTAAGAGATCCAGAACAACAGTGGGACCTAGGGATAGGTTGTCTGAGTGATTGACTTGTCTCCTAAGGGTTTTGTTGATGATATTGGATGACTGTGTGTGATGTTCTATCGATTCCACTTCCTTAAGGTTACATAGGAGGTTAAATCTAATCATAGTAGTCTCTCGTCTCATGTTTACCCCAGTTGGCATGGTTACTTGGGTGGATGTGGGAGGACGGTGTTACAAACATGTATATAGGGATATTAATTAAAGGGTAGGGGAGGCAAGTTTTGTTTAGATTGCGAGTGAATTGGCCTACACCAATGACACAATTGCTTAGGTAATTAGCTTGAGAAATTATAATTCATATCATGGAAGTTCATAAGGTGATGGGTTAGTCAATGAAGGAGTTTAACAATGGTAGGATGTTAATTATATACATATGGATTTGAGGCTTGTTATGAGGAGATTAAGGTGATAAATAGAGTCTCATCCTCTCAAGCACACAAAACATAATTACCTATCAAATGAGAAAATTACCTAGTACCCACTTTTTTAAGGTAACAAAAAAACACCCAAATTTAAAAAGTGGTTATTCAACATCCACCTTTTTTTTCTGAGTATATTTTTGACACTTTAAATTTTCTTATATAATATTTTTTTTTAAATGTTAGTGATTTTCGTGTTGATTTTGAAAAGTTTTGATGGTTGATAAACACATTTTTTTAGAGGACTCATTCTTGACACTTTAATTTTTTTATGTATCAAGTATGAATATTTTTTTTAAATGTTAGTAATTTTCATACTGATTTTGAAAAGTGTTAATGCAACATCAACCTTTTTTGTTTAGAGGGCTTATTTTTTACACTCTAATTTTTTTAATGTATTAAGTATCGATAATTTTTTTTAATTTGATTTTGATGTCGGTAAAAAATCACAAAAATAAAATAGAAAACATGACAAAAAAATCAAATACAAAAAATTATATAAAATAATAAAAAATAAACCATAAAAAAAAAAATTAAAAAAAAAATATATATTTAATAAATAAATAAATAAATAAAAAATTAAACAAAGGAATAAAACAAAAAACAGGATAAAATTAAATATAATAAAGACACTAGGCCCGAAAGTCGATTCGAGAATCGACCTGCCTCCTGGGGGCAATATTATTTTTTTTAATTAAAATTGTTTTTAATTTTTTTCTTATTGTTTTTTCTTATTTTATTTATTTTGTTGCATATTTTTTAATTTTTTTTTCAAATTTATTTATATATATATATATTTAATTATTTTTTTTTTTAATTATCAATTTTTTTTTTTTTTTTTTAAAGTGGTTGAATGTTCTTATTTATTTAATTTATTTTCTTGAAATATCTCTTATTTATTTTTAATATTATCTCCATTTCTTTTCCATATTTTTTTTATTATTTTTGTTTTATTACTTGTTATTATTTTAATTTTTTGTTGATTTTTTTTTATTGTTTTTTTTCAAAGTTTGAATATTTGTTTTTTGTATATTGTATTTTATTTAATTTTATTATTTTGGTTTTTTTATTTTTATTTTTTTCAGCATCCGTGTTGATGCTCGACTAGCAACTCGATCCATTATGTGTAATTTGATAGTTGATTTTATAATTTTCGTTATAATGAACAGAGTGTCCCACAATGTATCAGTTTCATAGTTGGTCTTTAAGTATTCATTACAATGAATCAAGTTAACCTATATTGCGTGTCAATTTGATGGTTGATTTTTAATTTTTGTTGCAATGTATCAAGTTGTTTTAGGTTAAGATTTTAAAATCGCTATACATTTAACATTTAAAAAATAAAGTACTCTTGAAATATATTGAAAATTTAATTTTTTTCCTATAGTTATAATCTTTGGTTTTAATTTCATGATTGAATAATTGTCAAGATTTTAATGCTTTCATAAGTCACGATATTTTATCTTTAATACTATGTTTGAAAACAATGATAAGTATTTTTTTCTTTAGCACCATGACTAAAAATTGTTGGAATTTTAAGGTTTTTCAAAGACGTGATATTTTACCTTTAATGTCATAATTGAAAACGTTGGAAATTTAAAGATTTTCGAAGTCATGATATTTTATCTTTAACTTCATTATTAAAAAAATGTTGAAAATTTACCCTAAAAAAAACATTTTCAATGAGTCTTTTGCACACAAAAAATTGGTTTTTCTTGCCATTTTTAAAAAATGTTGAAAATTTACTCCGAAAAAATGTTATTCCAGCATCAACACTTTTCATTTTCAACCTATTTTTTTATGTTTTTTTTGGGTTTTTTAGCTAGGGTTCTCATTTTGAAGTAATAGTTCTTGTTTCTTCCCTAACTTTGATATGAATAGAGTGTTTTAAGTAATTATCTAGGCACCTTATTCTACACTTTTATGTTTCTATTATTTTCTCTAGGTGCCTTTTTTCCAAGTATTGTCAAGTGGGCTCATGAGGATTTCAACTTGCCAAGGTTTGGGAGATATTTTCTCTACCTTGGGTTGTTGGTAGAGGCCTCAATCGACTACTCAAGCTCCAATAGTTTCATTATTTCCCTTTGGAGCCTAGTAGATAATCTAAATTGCCTATTATTATATTAGCATAGTAGAAATGACCAAAGGGAATAATCTTATAGCTAGGGAAAGAGGGAAAACAAGGCCTAAAGAAAGGCTAGATTCTATATCCTAAAATCCCATGCCCTTGAAGAGCCTAGACATGCTAGTTGGGTTGAAAAATAAGCCTTGGTGGTGGCCAATTTTGATTATTCTAGGTTCCTTGACTCATTATATGTAGAATTAGAGGAAAAGGAAGGAAATTTAATGAGGAAAGACAAAAATTAACTAATGAAGAAATTCAAGATGAGTTTGAAGATGGGTTTAGGACCTTGGATTTTCAAGAATGTGAGACACAAAGTATTTTAGAATTATTAAGACCCGCTTGTTGATCAAGGTCTTTATTGCCTAGGTTTTGAAAGAGAGAATTCTATAGCAGTAGGATATCCCATAAATTAACTCGTTAGATGGGAAATTTGTAACAATTTCTAATGTAGTGTTTGGGATTGAAATTGTGGTTTCTTAAGTTTGAGATGAAAACACCAACATTATGGCGCTAAAAGAGGACTCTTAGCTTTATGGAAGCATAGTCCTATCTTATTTGCATAGATGAGGATCCCTTATTGTGTAACTCAAGTGGAACCTATAAAAACTAAGGAACTAGACGCCAGCCAACGCATGAAATTTTCTTACCTCCTACTACATAATTTAAAGATTAAGTTATATTTTTTTGTTTTTTAAAAAGACAGTTGTTAAGTGTTAGTAAAGAAAATCATCTCCTTTTGTATACAAAACAATATACTAATAAATCCAAATGTCTTGATAATTATGCTCTTGTTAATGGGTGGAGATTTATATTATTTTTTATTATGTAAAATATAAAATATATTTGA
>APFE030451369.1:0-21139 GCA_000404065.3 Pinus taeda | reverse complement strand
TTGAACATCCTCATTATCAACCTGTGTATGTTCAATTTGTTTTGCTGGGACTTGCAATTTCTTTGCTAAGTTGATATTTATAAGATTTTGTTTGCAACTCGGATTGATAGACACAATGATTTTCTCCTTCTGAATCAATCCATGAACCTGCAATATCGAGATACCAGCCAAAAATAACCCTTTTGGTTCCTTGGTTTCCTTCTTTCCTGTAAAAATAACAGCTTTGCTAGGCTGTGTGTCTATCTGTGTGTGCTTATCCACAAGATTTGATTTACAGTCAAAGCGCTCTATAAGAGCTTTGGCAAATTGGGCCCAACTCGCAAAAGGTGCATTGCGACGTTGATGCCATAATGCCCATTGCCATCGTTCTTTGTCCAGGTACTGGGTCCCCTCCCTAAGCTTAGTCCAATCATCTAGGATATGATTCAATCTAAAATACTGCTCCATTTGTGCTAGCCATTTTGACGTGTGAGAACCGTCAAATTTATACAACTCCCTCGAATTCCGATCTAGGCCCGCCATCACATAAATATTGGTGAAAAATTGAAATGGTCACAGATCCGTCAATATTGCTCAGAATCTCTATTATAACCTGTTTTTAGAAATGGAACAACCACTCTGCATCTGCCCATGTAGTAGAAATCTTGATCCAAACACTTGAAATTTCAGATCTGCGCTGCTACTCTCCCGCCGTCACCCAAAATTCCTGCAAAAAGAGCTGATTTTAATTCAGCGATATCTCCCTCATCCGGACTCCGATTCAACTGATTTTTTTTTTTGAATTTGGGTATTTTTTCACAAAGAATCCAGATCTACAATTAGATTGTGCATATCTGGCACCAAGAGGTCTAGATCTGCACCGCAAATTCGCTGCCCCGAAAAATTGTCTCCAACCCTACTGATTTTTTGATCAGCGATATCTCCTTCATCCGGACTCTGATTTGACCGATTTTTTTTTTTGAAATCGACTATTTTTTCACAAGGAATACAGATCTGCAATCAGATTTTTTTGATCTTGAACCAAAACGTACAGATCTAATCTGCAAACTCGCCACCCAAAAAAAAATCCCTGCAAAAAATAAAAAAAAAATCTCCACGGTTTGCCCAAGAAAGTGCTCTGTTACCATTTGTTGTAAATCTAACCCAAGAATATTATAGATATGATATGAAAATATAAGATAATGCAAATAAACCCAGAAATAGATAGAAATGCTTCTTTATTGATCAAAACCCTTAAGGTAGGGCAACACCATACAATTCACTCCTTAGGAAGGAGAATACTCCACAAGCCATATGCTTGTTCATACAAGAATACTTCTCTTCATATCTCTCCATGTGGAGTCTCTAGCCTCTATATAGGCCTCATACATACAATACCATGCATCATTACCATGGTTTCCTTATACCATCAACTAATACCATGGGCCCCTTACATTATTATTAACTACTTGTGGTCCCTCTTACATGACATGGGTTAACCACCTTATTTATTACTATGGCCCATCCCATTATTACATTATTACCTTGGGTACCTCCTTTGGTACCCCATATTACCCCCCCTAGGTATATAACAAGTACACACGGTAGTTGTGGGGAGTTTTTGTGTAACCCACAAATACCACCAATTCTATTTTCAATTCTAGCTTCTTCCTTGATTCTTTGGAGACATGGCAGTAAACAAAGCCTCCAAAAATCTTGAAGTGCAACACATCCAGATTTCTCCCTAAGAAAGACTCCTCCTATGTAATCGTGCCCAGAATCCGATGAGGACTTTGGTTTCACAAATAGATTTTTGTGTTTCATGCCTCAGCCCACAAATGTAGTAGTATTCCTTGATCATGAAACATCGCCCTCATTTCTCTCACAACGCTATGGTTCTTCCTCTTAGCCACCCCATTCTATTGTGGGTTGTGGGGTGTTGTCAACTCTCGTCGGATTCCTTCTTTTGTACAGAAATTTTTAAATTCATTTGACACGTACTCATGTCCATTATCACTCCTGAGAGCCGTCACCTTATTACATGTTTCTTTCTCAACCTGTGCCTTGAATTCTACGAACTTGGAGAATGTCTCATCATTCTTCCGCATGAAGAATATCTAACACTTCTATAAGAATTCATCAATAAAAATGACAAAATATTTGTTCCTGGTAGTGGAAGGTATCAAGAAAGTTCCACGGACATCAAAGCGGATCATTTCAAGGACCGCCTGTGCTTTATTGTCCCTATCATGGAAAGTGGCTTTTGTGTAATTCCCCAAAGTACATCCTTTGCATACATAGTGTTTCTCAAGTGTTCCTTTGGGGAGGCTTGTGGTTATCTACTGCATGATCTTCAAAGCTCCATGATGCAAATGGCCAAGTCTTCTATGCCAGATCTCACTGACATTGTGGCTTTGCACCTTCTCTGCCTTTGTGCTCAATGTAGCACAATCCTTCAAATCTAACTTGTATAGATTCTTCACACAAACCCTGACTTGCTTCACTTGTCCTATGGTTATGTGTCTCAGGAATGCTTTTCCTTTGCTAAATATCGCATCATAACCACGGTCTTCCAAAACTACAACAGAGACAAGATTGTTCTTCAGGCCCGAAACATACATGACATCCTTGAGCCTAAGGGGGGAGCCTGACTAACTTTGAATAGTGACTGTAGCAATCTTGGTCATGACCTTTCATCGTCCCCCATCTCCATGTGCATCTTCAAATATTTCTCCTCCAAGTCACTTAAAAAATCTATATTGTCTGTCATGTGGAATGATGCACCTAAGTCCAAGTACCACACACTCCCCATCACTATGCTAACGATGCATGCAATGAGAGTAAAATAAAGATCGAATTGTGAAGCAAAAGCTTCACCTACTGCTCCCCCTGAGATCTTCTTGCTTGTCTTCTTATGTGGACACTTTGTGGCATAGTGTCTGAATTCATGATAATGGAAGCATTTAATTTTTGAAAAAAATTTATTCTTTCCCCCTTGACTAGATTATGGTTTGGATTGGGATTTCTTCCCTTTTCCCTTATTTCCCTTTCCATCCAATGAATTTTTTTTTCATCCTCTCCCTTGGATGAAGTCCCATCTCTGGTATTCCACCTTATTTCCTCATGTACCAACTCGAACCATAAGCTCTCCCAACTCAGTAGTTTCTCCCTCCCATTCAGTGAAACTTAATAGTTATGCTAGCTCTTGGGAAGGCCCAAAAGGGCTAAAGTTACCAAGTCTTCTTCAGGGACACTAACACTAACCCCGCCAAGTTCATCATGACACTATGTAAACTTGCTCAGATACTACGGAATTGTGTTATTCTTTTGCATCTTGATACTTCAAAGTTTATCCTTGAGCGCCATCTTCTTATGATCCCTACTATTCTCGAACAACTATGTCAGTGTCTTCCACTTCGTGAACAGAGTTTCTTTTCCATGGAGATTTGATAAAATATGGTCTTGTACTCCTTCCAATATGATTCTCCTCACCTTGGCTACATCTTTCTTCCACTAAGTAAGTTTCTGGGCATCAAATGCTTGAGGTTTTGCAACATTTTCCTTGATGTATTCTAGCAATCCACTTTCACCTGATACTTCCTCCATGCAATCCTTCCATGCAACAAAATTAGAGGTGCCTTCCAAGGCATACTCTAGCCTTATTCCATTGAAGGACATCTTCTCAGCTCTAAATAAATCCTGCTACACTAATCTTCAAATTCGAACCTCTGAGATACAACTTCGAATTTTATGCTCTAATGTGAATCCAATTCTGATACCATGTAGAAATTATGCTATAGATTTGTAACTACTCATCAAGTTTTAATCTAAATTAAAAGACACATATCTACACTACTTCTCTGCAGAGATTAATTCACAATTTAGAACAAAAATTTCAGACATGCAAGAAGAAATATAACACATGCAACAAGTATTTTTATCTAGGGGAAGCAATTTGCTAAAAACCCCAATGCCTCTTGCATTAATCAAATGAAATAGAGATGTATTACAATTTCTTTGCTCATCTGAGCTCACCCTGCAAGTGCACAACCTATCTCTCTGCTCACTGAAGGCCTCTATCTCAAACTTAGTCAAATTTTGCCTCGCTTGAGCTCCTATTTCCTTGCGTTTTTCCTTGAGGAATTAGCCCCTATTATTTAGGAAATTCCCTTAATTGAATTGTGCAATTCCTTTAGGTTGATCATCTAACTGCATGCAACACCTATACACTTGAGACTAGTCTAAAACTGATGTTACACTACCTACACTACCTTGGAATCTCCACCTCAACTGGGTAACTTGAATTATCTACATGCACTAGCTATTTTGGGTTGATTGATTAGTTAACTAGATGATCAATGAGTTTGACTGAAGTCCAACTGCTTAACTGACCTTCCACTAGTTCCTTCAAAAGTTGGAACTAGTTTAACTAAAAACAACCTAAGATAATTGACCTTGATTGCTACAAATTAGCAATCACACATGCAGAACTAAAATCTAATTCCTCCAACTCGAATTTGCTGAGTAAATCGAGTGACATAGTCCATCTCACATAAGTTAAAATCATCCAAGTTGTCTTTTGATGTCGAAATTCAAATTTTCTCAATTTAATCAAGGCAAAATCAAACTTAGAATTTCTTGTTGCATTTTTCAGCAATATGAACCACAAAGATGAACCCTAGAAGGATTTTTTCTATAAGAGAGATGTCTCAAAAAGATTTGATGTACTTTAGTCACAATTTCTTTGAGCTGCTTCAAGAAAATATCCTTGCAATTTTAAAGATTGAGATAATAACACCTTTATATTTTCTTTCATGGCTCGAAATTTAGAGCTATTAGATGAATGTTGGGCTTATCTTCAAATTTGTCTTATAACATTGTAGGCTTGAATTACTTTAATTCATGTCCCGCAGAGATACAACTTTAACTTGGATGTTGTGTTCATAGATGTAACTCAAACTTTGTGTCTTAGAGGTATTATGAAATAAATTTTAGCATTTTTAGCATTGGCTTCTAGGCTTTGTTAAAATCTTGAAATTATCCTTGTTCTTTGATAGAGATTATAATCATGTAGAAATTGATTTTGATTCAAGGAAAAACATGGTCATGTCACTATCCCACAAAGGCTTGGAATTATTTTGCTTCAGTTGCAGAGAGGAATTTGGATGTCATATATGTGTTCTATCTTTGAGACATGGTCTTCTTCATAAACTTCAAACTCATCATTCGTTCTAATCTCCTAGAATTGTCCCAAAAGATGTCTACTTAAACTTCAAAAAAATTTGATGCCTTGGATAGTTCAGATCGTGGACAAGTATTATTGTTTCTTGGTGTCATCATAGATGCCTTGAATCTATTAATAAGTTAGGTCACAGAATGCCATGTTTTTTTACTTAGATGTCACGTCCACAGAGAAAGAGTTCCTCAGAAAAATTTGCTTTCCTCAAAAGTATATAGTCTCAGAGAGTTCACAATTATTAGAAACATGTCTCATACAATTCACATTCTATAGAGATATATTACTTCAGATAGTTCGCATTCTTCAACAAACAAACAAAAAACGTTATAGAGATTTGTACTTCTCATTCAACCTTCTAATTTTATTTGAACGAGGGTATACAAACCATATATTGTCCTATATGTTTCAGCCTTCACTCTTCTTGTATTTTGCAGAGATGGATAACTTGGTGTCATATTATAACTTCCTTGGGTTTCTTGTAATAGTTCAATCCTCAAAGATGAGGAAGCTTGGATTTTCGTAGATATATAATTGATACTTTCCATGGGAAGTAAGAGCATTCCTTGATCTCAACAACCTTTATGATCTTGGCTTCTTAGGACTTCTTGCATGCTAGACTTAGTGCTCCTATCTTCACCATAGCTCTGGTACCATGTTCAGAAATCAAGTGTAATGAAGTCTAACACCTAATTTATCTACTTGATAATGACTTTTGAAAGTAGGATATATTCTTACTTCTTATCTCTTCATCAAGCAAGTATACAAATGTTCTATCTGCCACAAAAAATATAGAGATCAAAAAGAGGAAAAAGGAACCAAAATTAGGTTGCTAGTCAAGGCAAAACTCACAAGGAGAAAACCCAACAATCCTTATCTTATAGAATGTTAATTTGGCAGCTCAGGGACAAATTCCTTCCATTTGAAAATAGTTCACATCAAGGAAGACCCTGACTAGCCCTTAGAAGAATTTAATTCGGTTAAGGAAAAATATATTTTTAATATGGAGCCCCACATGTGCACAAAAGGACAGGTTGGCCCAAAAGAGAATTTGGACACCTTTGGATGGCTATAAACACAATTCAAATGACCCTCATTTGGAGATCATAAATCATTCTTCTTTCTTTGATTTAGCTCGTATAGGTCTGAAATTGGAGAATTCGACTGCAAAGGTCTGAAATTGTAGGGTTCGAGCTCGCACATATGAATTAGGGTTTTTGTTTTGCATCAACAAGATTATCACAAGATATTTTCCGTTTAAATCGCATGCACACAAACCTTTATGTGTAGTTGTTATAGACATATTTGGGCACTGCAACCCCATCTTATATGTCAATAAACTAGGGCTCTTTAACCCCTAAAAGTGTTGTTTCATACCCTAAAGGATCATGGTCAACTGATTACATCATTCCCCAAAAGTTCCACCTGAAAAACCATCCAGAACTGGCCAAAACTGGACCATACTGACTGCTCCATTGTCAGGGTACAATGCATTCTGACTTCTACACTAGTCAGGTGCGATGCATACTGATGAGGCCTTCTGTAGGGTGTGATGAGCGAGGATGGACAAATGTCTGAGACAGTTTGCTAAGTGGATGCTCATGGAATCTTCTAGAAACTTCTCCTATGACACTTGCCTCTTTGAATTCGCCGAGGAATGAGTAAGAGATCCAAGAAATCTCCAAGTGGAACCAAATGCAACAAGTGGAATGAAACTAATCAAAACCGCAGAGATGACTCACAAACTTGCACACATCTATAAATGGATCCCTCATCTGAGAGATCTGGAGGCTGGAATTTTGTAATTTGCAAGGAAGTACTGATAGTTTGTATTTGAGAAAGAGCATTGTATTTTTGGTGTGATCTTTCTTTTCATGAGGTGAAGAAGGCTTTGATGTTGGGATGATGATGCTGGATCAGACAACTGGGTTGTAATTCTCCCTTCTATTTAATAAATTTCTTTGAGTTTTCTTCCATATAACTGTGCAATTGTGAATGTTATTGTTTATGAATGCCATTGTATGTTCATTACATTTCTGATTATGTAATGCTTATGATATAATAGATCAAGATGCTTTGATGGTTCTTTGTTACTATGTTTCTACAGGTACTCTCCAAGCGAGATAAGTAAAAAGAGGAGTTGCAAGCTCTGTCAAAGGGGGAGAGAGATCAAGAAAAGAGTTAAGCAGAAGATCTAGGTTGGTTCCTTTGTCTTTCTCTTGTCTATTATACATAGTAGAAATCGCAAATTGCTTTGAACTGTCATTTCTAGGGTAGTTGCCAAACCTAGAGGGCTAGTCGATTGAAAACACTAGTTTTCCTAGAAACAAAATGGCGACTCTGCTGGGGATCGAATAGATGTTTGTTTGTTGTTGTTGTTTGTTTTATAAACTATAGACGGAGCCTGAAGTCAACCAGGTAGCCTTCGAGCTGCTCTTGCTCTGGAATTGCATAGTAGATGAATGTTGCTTCAGTTAATCTCTGGCTTAGTTTATGAATTGAACATTGGACTTACAGGCATTCTAAATGCCCTTTTGGTAGCTCAGTAACCTCCCAAGATTATTCCTTTGTACTTTGCTCTTTACTTTCCATCATAGCTCAGCTTAACTCACTGAAATCAGCTGCAAATTTGAGCCAAAGCCCACCTCAGTTGCGCTTCCTGGCCCATCGCACTTATTATCTCAAAATCAGACCCTGGAAGGCTGCAGACCAGGAAGACTTCAAGTAACTGTTTCAAACCTACTTTAGACTGAGGCTTAGCCTCCTCAACCTGAGAGGGCTCTCTCTAAATGGATTAATGATTTTGATTAAAGATAAGATGGCTAACACTTATAGAACAACTCTGAGAAATATAAATGGTGGAAACATATTTAACTACTATCCATTGGGCTTATGGATTCAACAACACCTCAATATAACAATGAACTCAACCTTACATGGAAGTCAGGGCATTCAGCATTTAAACATTTAGAACATAAACTCGTATAGGACCACACAATTTATAAATGTATACAGGAAGTCAGAGCACATTCAGTGAATTCTGAGTGATTATACATCCATAACACTGCAAGAATTAGGAAAAGGACAACATCACTTATTCCGAACATAAAAAATCCCTCATGAATCCTGAGTAGTAAAGCCAAAACATGTATTACTGAAGCTGAGTCTTACATAAGCCAAATACAAGTTTTTTCATAAAATTTCCAACCCTGATTACATTGCCCCCTCAGCTATATATAGAGCTCTTATTTTAACTAATCGAGATGCCTCCTCCAGCATGAGGGGAATTCAAAAACTACTTGAAAACTCTTAAACTCTAACTACTTAATAAATACAACAGAGTGTTGACTGGAGTTTTTTAGAGATCTAAATCAACTATGACTCTAACTCCATATTACATGCATAATGGCCTTAATTAAGATGATTCCTTTCTTTGACATCTGGTTCTCTTTCAGTTTGGCTGAGATGGGTGTTTAATGCTCCATGTTGACCTTGAATGTTGTACCTTCTTCATTGTCCAGAAAAATGAGGAGACTATCCTTGCTTCTCGGCTTTATGGTCTTCAAATCTTCATAAGTCGGTTTTTTATTGTTATCCCTCAAAATATGACGGTAGTCACATTGTGATGTGTTGTCCACTATTATGAAACCTGTTTTGATGATGTGTCATCCACTATTTTGAAAAAAAAAGGGAGAACGCATTCAAGTTGTCTGATGCATGCTTCAATTCTCTTATGATATGACAAAATGCCACTTTTTGATTCAAACCATTTATTTCCACTTGTGCTATTCTGATTGGCATGTTGTAACTTCAGGTGTTCTCGTTGTATACAACTGTTCTTCAAAATTTTCCCGCTTCAACTTCAAAACTGCTTGATTTAAGTTGAAATCATCACCTTCAGCAGTTTCTTAGCGCGCTACGAAACTACTGAGTTGTTAAAAAAAACTTGTTTTTAACCTGAGACCTTTACTAACTAAGTGCTTGATTGCCAAAAACTTCTTTAGACTTTCCAAAGGTCAAATGGGGATTTAGATTTCTTCAGAAAGATAAAATCAAGCAAACTTATCAAAATTTTGAGACAAAATCTTACTTGAAATGTAAACTCATTTAGCAGGTTCTTTAAGCTGGCTTAGTTGTGCTTTCAGATATTCAATTTGTTTCTTCATAACCTTATTCCCAGCTCTCAGTTGCATATTGATCATTCTAATATACTTGACTTCTTTGATTGCTGGTACTGTCCAGGTGTGAAATTGTGTATTGCAATCAACCACTTCTACAGCTACATTCTCTTCCCATAGAGTTTTAATTCTATAATAGTTTTCTTGTATGACTGCATGTCTTCTAGCAGCTTTCTTCAATTTGGCAATCTCATGCTTAGCTGATTCCAATTGGCTCTTCAGGTCTGCTATATTGTCTTCTTTAGATGTAATTACTGTTTTGCTTGTGTTCTCCTTTTGCCAACGTTGTGTCCCTTCCCCTGTTTCCTCTGTTCTGGGCAGTGCTTTCTATACTTGCTGGAATCTCCTTGTCATAGGTCTTCTAGGTTTAAAAACAAACTCTTCAGCTGACTCATCAAATTTAAGCCTTTTTGAGGCCTTGGCTTTCTTGGTGCTTTCTTGTTCTGATTATATCAACTCAATTTGAACTGGTAGAGATTGCTCAAAATCAATAGCCTGTAATAAGTCATTTAGACTTCCCTTGGACACTGGACTTTCTTCAACTGCTATAGTTTTACCTTTTTCCTTATTCATCTGGCTTCTTGTTCTTATCTTTGAGACTACTCCAGATGTGCTTGTTTCAGGTACAGTCTTTTTACCATGAGCTTTTCCCTTAGTTGATTGCTGAGGTTGATCTTGGATGATGAGTGGCTTCACTTGTTTTCTTGCTTGTGAATTTGGAACTCTTTTAGCTCTTGCTTCTATTTGGAGCTCAGCTATTGTAAAATCTCGTGCAGGTAGAGGAGTGAGGCCAGTCTGGCTTTTGAAGCCAGCCATAAAAATGAATGAATTCCAATCTCTGTCTACCTTTTGGAGCCCATCTAAAACCAGTAGTTTGATCAAACCATGATGAAACAAAGAGGTTTCACAATCCTCTTTCCTCAGCTATACCTTATCACACATCTTACTCAAACTACGGAAAAGATAAAAAGGTAAGTCTATGGAGACCTTCCCTGTGAAATGCAAAAGGAGTTTAAAATGGTAAGAGTAAACCTTGTTATACCTTCCTTCACAAGTCAGATATTTCTGTATGCAGGTGAGTAAATGAGCATAATATTCTTTGACATAACTCCTGGGCACTGCTTTACTTAAATCTTCATTTACAAATTCATCCTTCAAGAACTCCTTGCAAGGATTCATGTCAAGCTTGAAATTTTTAAACCATTGCTCTTGTCCTCGCGGGATTTTTGTCACAGTAGATATCACTTCTGGCGAAACCTGCAATTCTATCATGGCTACTTTTGAATTCAAGCCTGTGAAGGTAAGTGCAAATTCTTTAGTTACCTGTGCGTGTCCTCCTTGTAACATTTTGCAAAAATTCTAGCACCTGGCCTTTTTGAATGCTTTCTCCACCTCTTTATTCCTCAACGTTATATCTAAGCCTTCAGGCTCGGTCCTTAGACATTTTCCGGATCTGTGTTCCTTTTTCTCCATTGATTCTTCCAAATCTTAGCAAACAATGACTACCAGCTCTGGTTGGAATTGTGATTCAGCTTCTATTTGAATTCAGCCTCGCTTGATTATCAGCCTCACTTGATTATCTTTGTAGTTGAATTTTAAATTTTGCCGTTTAAAATCTCTCAAGTTGTAATCTTGCAGATTTGTCATTCATGCAAGACTTACAACCATCATTAAGATTTATGCACAGTAGTCTTTCTTGGAAATGATGATTCGTGCGTATCAACAGATCTAGTGGTGGTGATAGTGGCAATGAGTAGTGAAATGTGATAAGAGGGGTACATGAGCTAACATGAGAAGACACGACCAATGACTCACCTAACGGACTTGACATTTTGGGAAAGATTTACTGTGAAATGTATGAATCCATGATTTCGCAGCGCTGTCAGTTTTAAATTTGAATGATGCGTTGCGAAACTGCCTAATCGGGATTGCACTGCGAAACTGCCTAATTGGGATTGCGCTGCGAAAACACTTTAATGGTGTATATGCGCTGCAAAATTACTAAAAGGCTCGGTCACTGACATAAGATAACATGTGGCTATAAAACAATGGTGGATGGAGGGGAACCAATGGAAGCTGAGAATAACTTGACTCAAAAATCTCTTCAAAACTTCAGACTCTAAGGGAAGAAAATTAAAACAAAAATAGACTAGCACTGACCTTTGTCATCGGGCTAGGATGAAAAGTTACATATATCATTTTTAGTTCTAAGTGATAACAGAACTGTCTGTCATTGTCAACCAGTATGAATCACACCTCCTGAGCTTGAAAAGTGCAATTGATCCCTGTTTTTGTGAAGCCCAGGTGCGATGACTGACTAAGCCTATTTCCCTTCTTGAAATTTGGGGTTTTTGTCCTTGTTTTCAGTTCTATTTAGTTGATTTGTTACCTATGAACAGTGCCTCCTTACTGAAACCTGCTTGCATCACATAGATCAGCCTCCATTGATTAGGATTAGTAAATTTTTTTATGCATTTGTCCATCATTTACAATCCTTTGTTGAAAAGTTTCTTAAACCGATCTGTCGTTTTGGTACAAAAAGTGTCGTAACTATCATTTTGTGTCAAAAAAGAGAAGTGTCATGGAGTCTTCCTTCTCTGAATAGTTGATTGAACTTTTTGTCATGTATTTGATTTGATTCATTGTTATTTGAAGTGTTGAAAGAATTTCCAATTCGAAATTGAAAATCTTCATTTAGTTTTCTTTTCTATTTTGGAAAAGAAATTGTCGAAATGTCGCTTTAAGTAAAGTATTTCAGATCTTTGCTACATTTGTTTTTCCTTTTTGGCATTTTTCACATTAAGGGGAACGAAAAACAAATACATGCATTTGCATTTTCATTTAGCTTGTGTGAAAAAAATGATTTAGGAAAGTGCATTTAGTGTGTACTCTTTGTTCTTTGTTTGAAAGAAATCATAATTTTCTTTCCCTAGTAGCTAGGATTTTCATTGATCAAAATAAACAACGATTGTTTATCATTGTAGATTGCATTTTTAGGAATCTTTAATCAACATCATGCGATGAACCATTGAAAGCCAAACTTTTAAACAAGATCAACTCTAAAATAAATCTCAATGAACCTAACAACGCTTTGGAACCTAACGCAACACATCTAGAGGTCTAGGCTAGAGACGTGTTCTGGCGTCATAAAAACTAGTAACTATCATTTTCATCAAAGGTTGGGTGATTCCTCCTCTTTGATATGACAAGTTCTAGCACGGACTTGTGCTCCCCATACCATCGAGTATATATCAGGGGACCACAATAGGCTTATATCCTTTATCAATAGGAAGTCGTGTCTACTGCCCTATCGATCGCAATGCACTGAAAACGGCATTCGAGAAGATTGACTGCCATACATAAGTCCTTGGTAATTTCTCTATAATTTATCACCAAGGTGTATATTGCAGTTTTGTGATTGGTTTGGTAATCCCTCTATCTAGATTTCCAAAGTAGTCACTTTCATTCCTTTTCGACTCTTCAAAAGAAAAGGTCCATCTGAGCACTTGTCACTTTAGGCTCATTAAAAATCGAAGGGGACTAGAGTCATCTTTAGCTTTTTCTCGACTCTTAAAAATTGAAAAAGCAAAGTTGTGTCAAAGCGTCATTAAAATTTATTAAATTCAGAATAACATCATTGTTCCTTCATTGATCTTAGGTTGAGACATATGGAGACAAATCCAAGATCCACCAATCAAGGAATCCCTTTTAAAGAGAATCTTAGTCCTTTTTCTTCTTGGGGAAATATTGGTGCTCTGTATATGGCTACATTGTCCCTTCCAGGAATCACAATTAGCCTGCCAGTATGGTTATTCTCAACCTCTATGGTTCAAAATACTACGACTCCTCAGCAGTCGAATCAGCATCTAGTTAATACAGAAGTTGACCCTTCACCTTCTTCTTCATTTGTTTCTCCCTTCCCTTCTTCCTCTTCGCTTGGTGAAAGTAATGATGCTAGTAACCAAGTAACTGAGAAGAAGAAAGGGAAGGAGAAGAAGAAGAAGCCGATTTAGCAAGGGGGGCAACCATGAATCATCTAGTGAAAATCCGCACATTAAATCTCCTAAACCCAAATTTCCTTGTGTAATTTGTAAAGGATACCATTTTCATCAAGATTGTCCTTGCCTTCCTCGGATCTTGAGAGAATGGTCTCCCCATTCACACCGTCAGGTGTCATCAACCTCTATTGATCATGTTGACAGCATAACATCAACTAGTAATAGTGAAGTCCATGGACAGAAAGGAAATGTCAAAATTCCATGTAGATTATGTGAAGGGGACCATACCTTTCCCCGTTGTCCTTTTTTAGATGAAGCCAAAAGAGTCTTGCATAACCGTCCTGCTTCACCGCAGTGACTTCCATCTGGATACAGGAAACTTTCCCCAAATCCTTTACTAGTTGAAAATCCGACTGACATAACTCAATCGTCGGTCAAAACACCTATCGCTGAAAGTGAACCTTTTGAGTCTATACCCGACGAAAGTCAGCAGGTCAAGGTGACAGTGGACACAGTTTTACCTTCAGAGGATCATACCCTTCCCGAAGAGAGTAAGAACAATACCATTCAAATTCTTTTCATTACTTCAAAATCCAATGAACTTGGGGGCAATCCGCCCTTTCCTTCACAACAGGAAGAGAATCCCCTAGTTCCCGCTACTCAAGGGGTTATTTCTCCCGTTTATTTGGTACCCCCTCCAAGTAGTCTAGTCGCTTTCTTTGATTGGAACCAACTAGCAAGATCTCACCTTCCTTCTTATATACCTTTCTGAATCATAGTAAAAGTTTACAAAATGATCGTTTCAGGCACTATCATAGATGAGGGTGCATCAGTGAGTATCCTTTCCTCAACTGCTTGGAAAGTGCTTGGTTCGCCATTGCTTATGCCTGTTACACGGAATTTGTCAGGCTTTAACAAAGGAACCAGCCGGCTGTTAGGGATCCTTCCTAAGTTACCGATAACCTTGGGAAGAAAAATCATTCACCTAATATGATGGTAGTCTTGGGACCATTAAATTACAATCTACCCCTTGGACATGACTATGTTTACAATATGGAAGCTATTATTTCAACACTATTTCAAGTGATTTGTTTCCCATATGAAGGCAAAATTGTCACCATTGACCAGCTTTCATTTCCGGGTTCGAGCATAACTTCAGGTTGATCATCATCCCTAAATGGTCCTTGTACATCAGCAATATCTCTCCAACCTTCATTCCATCCACCTGATTGCCGGGAGTAGTCTAGTGAATGTAACGAAGCTTAGGGGGCATGCACCCTTGCCTATTTGGTGGATGAACCCAGCTAAAAAGATAGGTTTCCCTGTAGGTTATGTGATTGGTATAAAACACCATTCACCTTTGTCTACGTTGTAGACGAAGCCAAGCAAGTGTTTTGTCTATTTGGCATATGAAACCATCCTACAATATGAGTTTCCCTGTTGGTTATGTGATTGGTCTAACACACCATTAACCTTTGTCTATTTGGCGGATGAAGCCAAGGAAGTGTTTTGTCTGATTCGTGGAAAAAACAATCCTACATAGCCACAAAAGTTTCCATATGGTTACAAGAGACTCTCCTTTTCATCATGCTGGGGGCATGCAAAACTTTTTCAATTTCATTTTTTCTAGCTTTTTATCTTTTCAGCTTTTAAAAAATAAACCTACCACTGAGCATAGTTCCCCACAGTTCAAGCTTGTTAAAAAATAAACCCCACCTTCGGTAAATAACCTTTGTGGTTGCCATGCTATCAGACTTTTGAGCCTTGGTTGTGTTCCCACCATCACCTCCATTCTTTTGGCTGATCATACACTTCCACTTGATTGTTTGCCCCTTTTTTGAGAAACAGCCACGACGAGTGGTTTTGTTAGCCAAACTCTTCACATCACCATGTTTTGAGAAGTTCCAAGCTTACCCGAAACCAGTTGCTACCCTAGACACCACTCGTTCCTCAAAAATGAGTATCCTTTAAACTCTTTTCAGACTCATTAAATATGAAAATATTGTCGAGCGCTTGTCTTTTTCGGCTCGTTAAAGTGATTGAAAAGTCATCCCTTTCATATTATTTTATCCTTTTTCAAACTTAAGGGATTATCCTATGAAAAATAACTGCTGGAGTTTCCTTTTCGTCCCTTTTCAAACTCTCTAAACATGAAAAGGACCGATTTATCCTTGTCGTTAAACTCGTTAAAACAATAGCGAAAAACTTGCCCACCCAAGGCGAGACAGAGTCCCCTTTTTGTCCCTTTTCAAAATCTCTAAACATGAAAAGGACTGAGTTGTCTTTGTCGTTAAACTCATTAAAACAATAGCGAAAAACTTGTCCACCTAGACAAGAGCGATTTTCACTGTCGCTAGACTCGTTAAAACATAGCGAGAGGTTTTCCCAAAGGGAAATTTATAGAACAAGCATATGTTATCCTCCTCAAGCTTGACAAAAATAAAGAGGTACTCGTCAGCAATGACTAGGAAAAAAGGGAAGAAAACTTGAAGAATTTTATGGTAGAAAGTCGCTCCTGAACATGACACTTTCACTCCATCACCTTGGTTGAGTCAAGTTGGGTTATACCGTTCACTATCATTTCACCATTGGTATTCCACACCATCCATCTGTTGGGGTTAACGCTACCAATCCATCTCAGTGTCACTGAAATGTTCAAGAGAATTCATTCAGTTGAGAAACCACCATCCAGTTAATGCCTCATCAACTGCAATAGCTTCACCCTCCATTTTTCATGACCACCATTCCTGAACCTTGTGTCGTTAGATCGTTTTCACTTGCAGAAAATCATTTGCTTCGTTTCGTGTCATAGATGTGGGATACATTAAGGCCCTCCTACGACGGGTCACTTCTTGTTGACATCGGCTCATTATCCAAGAAGTTGATTTAGAAACAACCCTTTCAGTACTTTGAAGCTTGCATGCCTCAATGGAAAGTTTCTCATTTCTGGCGACAGGTTAACATCAATGGCCTTCGACTGAAAGATTTTGCATGGTGTTCGACATCAGATCATATATTCACACCACGTGAATTGCACTATAGTACCTTGAGGGTCATTATCATTACCGATGATTCCTTCGCATCTATTAGTAGCTCACATTATTGGCTAGTAATTAGGTGATGTATTTCCATGTTCGACTTCAAAACATATCTTCACATGGATTGACTTGTACATCGAGCGAAGATTGAACGAGTTTGAAGACCCCGGATCTAGTTTCATCCATTCAGGCTGCGATATATTCAAGGATATAAAGACATCAAATGTACACAGAAGTTGTAGAGATGGTCATCCGAGCCAGAGATGATGAATCTACATTTGAAGAATTACCAGTCTAGATATGTAGACAACTATCTTTTCTATGTACATGAAATGAATTTATAAAGTTGAGCATGGGAATGCCCACCTCAATTGGATCATGAAAATTATATTATGATGATAATGTATTGTATTGGATCTTATACAGGTCACCTTCCAGTTTCAAAACCTTGGATCCTCATGATAAAGCATTTCGCCCGACATCAAAGATTTATGACTTCATGCATTAGGGGGAAACTATTATAGACATATTTGGGTACTACAACCCCAATCTTATATGTCGATAAATGAGGGCTCTTTAAACCCTAAAAGTGTTGTTTCATACCCTAAAGGATCATGGTCAATTGATTACATCATTCCCCAAAAGTTCTACCTGAAAAACCATCCAGATCTGGCCAAAACTGGACCATACTGACTGCTCCACTGTCAAGGTGCAATGCATACTGACTTCTACATTAGCCAGGTGCGATGCATACTGATGAGGCCTTCTGTAGGGTGTGATGAGCAAGGATGGACAAATGTCCAAGATATTTTGTTAAGTGGATGCTCATGGAATCTTCTAGAAACTTCTCATATGACACTTTCCTCTCTGAATTCGCCCAGGGATGAGTAAGAGATCCAAGCAATCTCCAAGTGGAACCAAATGCAACAAGTGGAATGACACTAATCAAAACCCCAGAGGTGAATCACAACCTTGCACACATCTATAAATGGATCCCTCATCTGAGAGATCTGGAGGCTGGAATTTTGTAATTTGCAAGGAAGTGTTGATAGTTTGTATTTGAGAAAGAGCATTGTATTGTTGGTGTGATCTTGCTTTTCATGAGTTGAAGAGGGCTTTGATGCTGGGAGGATGATGCTAGATCAGACAACTAGGTTATAATTCTCCCTTCTATTTAATAAAGTTCTTTGAGTTTTCTTCCATATAATTGTGCAATTGTGAATTTTATTGTTTATGAATGCCATTGTATGTTAATTACATTTCTGATTCTATAATGCTTATGATATAATAGATCAAGATGCTTTGACGGTTCTTTGTTACTGTGTTTTTGTGTTTCTACAGGTACTCTCCAAGCGGCATAAGTACAGAGAGGAGTTGCAAGCTCTATCAAAGGGGGAGAAAGATCAAGCAAGGATTTAAGCGAAAGATCTAGGTTGGTTCCTTTGTCTTTCTCTTGTCTATTATACATAGGAGAAATCACAAATTTCTTTGAACTATTATTTCTAGGGTAGTTGCCAAACCTAGAGGGCTAGTCGACCGAAAAGACACTAGTTTTCCGAGAAATAGTAGCTAGAGCATTTCATCCGCACGCATATCTCTCTCTCCATGTCGTAGAAACTAGGGTTTCATTTTACATTTGATTGTCGATTCCATCAATTGACCACATATGTTGGCAGTTAACCGCATGCTTCTTAATCATGATTTTGATTAGTATTATTGTTGGGTTCATCTCTGGGATATTGTTTGGTTTATTTTACAAGATAGTCTTGAAAATGAAGAAATGGATCATTTTACTCTCTCTTTCTTGAAGCATTCAATGACAATCTAATAAGATGAAGAATTTGAAAGGGTTTTCCTCCTTGTGGGTTTTTTCCATTATCTCCAACCAATCTTGGTGTCTCTATGTGTGAATGGTTTTCTTTTATTGTCTCTTTAAGTTTCTTTACATTGAAGATGCTATTGTTTTTTTTGTATAATTTCATATGTTATTAATGATGTTAGGATGTTATGGGTGAATTAAATATGAAAATGATGAAATGCAATTATCTAAAGCAAAGAGCAATATAACCCTAAGAAAAATAACATGGTATCATAGTTAGGCTAAAGAAAATTCATTGTGATCACCCCTGAGAATACACCTTTGATGGAAGCAAGATCAGATGGAGGAGACCTAAAATAATGATAGCTTTTGAAGGAAACTCAGGGAAATTTGGTTATTAGGGTTTGATGGATGTCATGAAGTTGGGTTTGGAAGAAACCTTGTGTTGGAAAATCAATGCAAATAGATTAGGGTTTGATTCTCCTTACTCGATAATTACTTGTGAGTTATGTTGACTTATTTTACGTCTTTATTATCTTATCTTTTATCAATCAATTACCATATTATGTGTGTATGAAGATCAAAAAACAAGAGACATGAGATGTAGGCACTATGACAGGGAAAAACCCCCCTCAAGGGGAAAACCCAGTCAAAAATCCTCTTCATTTCAATAGTATTCTTTGAGACTCTTCACCCTAGACAAATACCAAAACTTCTCTCCACACCAAGTCAGCCTCCCAAATCTTTGACCTCTTTCCAATCGTACCTCCTTCCCAGCAACTTTGACAATGCAACAACTTACGACATCAAGCAACAACGGAACTTGGAATACTTCGATCTCCCAAAATAGGGTACGAAACAGAGAGAGAGAGGCACCAAAAGTTTGATTTTCTTCTTCTCCTTAGCCTTCACCCAACTCGCACTTATTTTGCTTCCTTAGACCCACTTCACACTTCTCTAGCTTCCTTAGAGATATTGAATTATATTGAGATGAGATGCTCCAAATGAATTCAACTTCCTTCTATTTATAGGCTTCATGTGATGTCGAATTAGTGTCCTTAGGCCAACTTGGTGTGGAGGATACATAAATTATATTTGGCTCAATAGTAAACCTTTTTACATGATTCAAAATCCCAAGAAGGGTCTCTTTGAATGTACAATGACTCTTTAAACTCAATATTAATCCTAAGAGTCCATAATGGGTAATTTGACTAATATAATGATGACCCAAGCATGAAATCCATACTTTAATAAGTCATTGATACAATAATAAAAATTATTTTTCTTTATTCTTTTGAAAAGTACATTTAATGATGACTCAAATACATTAATGAAGACCAAACCTAGTTATATTTTCCAACACTCCCTCTTAACTAGGGAGGTATTCATAATATACAAATACAATGGAAGATCTCAAACTATATGAACAATGAAGAAATTTAGGCACTGCAATGCCATGGACTAGATTCCTGACCAGGGCAATCTATCCATTGGTGTCTCATCAATTTAGGCACCACAATGCCTCGAACTAGATTCCTAACCAGGGAAATATATCCAAGTGGGAATAAGGTGGACTCAAGCTTTTAGCCTCTCTAGGTACCATCAGGATTACTTGCTAACCACCCACCCAGGGACCAAGGTCCATATCCATGGTTAGAGCTCTACAAACTAAGCCACCTTCCCTACTTTGGAACCTAGACATCAACACAAAGTGTCGGCGAGATGTCTTCCCAGGCAATGCTTCACTCACAAAGCCTCAACAAATATCTTCCAATTTATTATCATCAATAAAATTAGTAATATCTACCAAATAAAGCAATCTCCTTAGATATTCAAACTTCTTATTAGGAAGAGCATTTGTTAGTGTTACACGGTAATTTGTCACCGTTTGTCACCGTCCCTGTTACCCCTCTCCTGCATCTTGGAGGACTCATTCCAGGACTTGTGAGAAGTGACAAGACTTGAAACCACTTGCATCATTCACCTCTGAACATGAGCTGCATATGCCCTGAAGACATCTCCTACTCTTTTCCCTTAAAAATGGCCCTTTTTACATTAGCGCTGGTCCACTGTGTTATGCCCGTGCCAATGGGGAAAATCCTATAAAAGGGGCACGTCATTAGCGCTCTGTCCCAGAGTCGCAATCGCGCAAACCTTTTTGGGCAAAGTTTTGAACTAATCAACCTCCAAAAGTTCTATCCAACTCCTTCACCAACTGAATCCAAGTTAAGTGAGGATGGTTTGGCTTCGAATCTCCTTGAATGGGAGGTAGTCTGCCACCATTCCATAGAAGTTTCCAAGTGATGAAGCCAAATCCATTTTTGTTGAGATTGATCTTATCCCTTCCTTTTCATCTATAAAAGCTTGTCTCCATGCCTTGAGCAAGCTAGTTCTAGTTCTAAAAGTTCTGACTCTTGTGGCAATACTTGTGCTGAAAGGAAGATATCAAAAGGTTGGAGTTGCAAGAAGCCTTCTTTGTATCCATAAGGCTTTCCCTGAGTAAGGAGACTTTGTCACTAAAGAGAGAGAGAGCTTGTCCCTCACCCCTTCAAGCTTTTGCAAGACTTGTGTAGCTGAGCACCCAGCCAAAGGAGGACTTGACGTCAGGACGCTGGTTGTATTCTCCTTTGTTGAATTATCAATAATAGATGACTATCATTATGGTTCCATTCTCGTTGTACTTGTAATGGTTGATGTTGAATTATGTCCTTCCTGACTGATGTATAATTGCATATATTAGACTTCACGCTTGTGTTTGTGTTGTTCTCTTTGTGTGCAGGTGTCCATTCATGTGGATAGTGGAGGATTGTGACCGGCCAAGGCAAAGGAACGTTGGCGACATCTCTTCTACAAACGGAAGCGTTGGATCTCAAGTAGGTCTTCATCACCTA
>APFE030451365.1:47261-115125 GCA_000404065.3 Pinus taeda | reverse complement strand
CATTATATTCCTTTCAATATTACAATACATATTTATACATGCCGAAGCATCCAATACCATGGACCGAAAACCATCGCGTCCAAAACCATGGACCGAAAACCATAGGTAGGTTCGCCAAACCTAATATAGGGTCCAAAAAAAAATTTCTCGGGGCGCTGCCCCGAACCCCATAGAGGGGGGCTACCCACACCCCTCTAACCGCCCGGTTCACTACATAGGTTAGTCGTGGAAAGAATATAACATAACCCAACATGACGAAGATATTCAATGAAAACATTTATTGATTATGTATTCTAAAGTATGTTAACCAAAAATATGCCTTTGTGAATATTGTCAACACGCACCTTTCTATGGAAATATTTTGAAATGTATTTCACATATCAAGTTTCATACCTCAAATCTGTTGATGCAAAGTGTACCACAATTGTACCTAAATTTTTCCTTTAATTATTTTGATGTTAAGCCATTAACTATCAAAGAAATGCCTGAAGATACCTTCCTCTACCACTAATTATCACCTTTCTTTTATCTTTCTATCAATATTGTATCTATGATTGATGTTACTACCCTTAACACTATTGTAGATGAAACCCTATTCTATTGTCTTAAATGAATCAAAAAGTAAGTCTTTCAAGTGGGAAAGAAACGGATCAAGGTTCACAAGACTATTGTGGAAAAAACATTATAATACTTTTTGACCTTAAAAGGCCCTTAGAAATCCCTTTATCATCTAACAGTAAATCCTTTCTTCATATTCTAAATATATCCCAGATAAACAAGTGAAAGATTCCTGCAAATGACCTTACTTCTATAAATCCAAAATGAATAAGTTGATGAATCATTATCTTATACTTGATCTCACTTGTCTGCACTATAGGACCGCTCTTTAGAGATATGTCAGAAATGAATATTAGGCTTCAATGAAGTGGTGAATGTGCCAAAAAAATTTCCTTCAAAGATAGACATATAATATACCTTCAACGGTTGAAATTTACCATAAACTCCACTCCAAAACATCCAAAATAGACCTCAAAAAACCACAATTGTCTTATCACAATTTAATTCAAGAAGAGGTCCTATAGGAAAATTTATATATCCCAAATCAATTTAAATACCACCAAATTTGTCCCTAAAGTTTTCATAGGTGTTCTTCAAAATCTATGCCTCAAGAGTAACAAATTGAATGCAGAGATATAGGTATGAATTTCATTGACTCAGAGACCTAAGTGATCTCATATGGTCCAAACTTTTCCACCAATAATGTTGGAAATAGATCTTTGACTCATCAATAAAATGACTCTTGAACTAGCCTCGGAATTGTGCAAAATAATATGTAAAAATTTCCTCAAAAGAGGGCCCTAAAAATTTCACCAAACAAATCCAAAGAGGTTGAAAATATATGTTCCATAGAGTTGATCAAAAATATTGAATAAAACTAACCAAGAGGTCGAATGTCTCTATAATTGAGCTAATCAAACAGGCCAAAATTATGTGTCACGGTGATACCAGAAAAATAGTCATGAGAAAGGCCCAATAGATCACAAATACTAAAATGAGACTACTTCAAAAAACCCTTCCTCAAATGAAAACTAAAAATTCCATCGATCCATGCCTTGGAGGTTTGAATATTCATAGAAGGAGCATAATATCGCAATGAAACACCATGACAAAAAATAAAAAATTAAACCCAATTTTTTCTTCTCTTTCAGCCTGTTCCTGTGACTATCCAAGGCCTTGAGGAAAATTGTAGAGAATATTTCAAATTAATCTCATAAGATGATAATCAATGAATGGAAAATGAGTCCCATTTTATAGAGACCATGGAGTCTTCTAGGAGGATCCAACTTGGAAAAAATGGAGGGAAGTTAAGTTGCATTTTGAATCTCAAATTAATTTTTGGAGCCAAAAAAGAATTCTTTTTGGAGGTCCACTTGACTTGGAGGCCGAATGTAATTAGGAGACCCAAAATAATGAAATTAAAATTTCCCTTGACAATTTTGTAAGAAAAATTTATTAAGACAGGCCCATCATTCATTTTTAAAGTAATATTTTGAAATAAACATGCCACAAATAGACCAATCTAAATGTTGCTTGCCACATCATATTTGGGGCTTCTTGACCACAAGAAAGAGCTCCAACTTTGATCAATCATATATCCTTGATCGTGAGGATTTATGAGGTGTGCCACCTACTATTAGAATCAGCATGATGAGGAACATCAAATTAAGTTGATATTGAGACTAAGAACCTTGCCCTTCCTTATCATTTTTGTCATTGAAATCGAGGCTTGTTTTGGTTTTTGCTTGGACTAACATTAATGACAACAAATTTTCAACAATCTCCCCCTTTTCCAATGATGGAAACACACCTACGCCCCCTATAATCGTTGCTTCCCCTGACTCCATGCCTCTGATATTTTTCTCTTGATTTATAACCCCCTTTAACATCAATGGCAAAGGATAGCTCCCCCTAACAAGATATACACTTTCATTTTCCTGCAACATGCCTTTCTCCCCATGTTTTCTTAGTTTAATGGAATGTATATCAATGTGAACCTAGTATAATATCGCGATTTTTCCGAAGATACTGAAATGTCTCTCAAGGTAGAGGCTTGGTGAAAATGTCATCTATTTTTTCCTTTGTCCCAATATATTCTACCTTGGTATTTTTCTCTGCAATGTGTTCTCGAATAAAGTGGTATTTGATAGGAATGTGTTTTTTTTAATACATGATAGGATTTTTGGAGAGATTTATGGCATTGATCTTGTCACTGAATTTTAGAATGGGATCATCAAATTTCACTTGTAGATATTACAAAGTTTTCTTCATCCAGAGAACCTAAGTACAACATGTTGTTGTTGTGATATATTTTTCTTCTATTGTGGACAACAAGACCAAATATTTCTTCTTCTTTAACCATGAAATAAGACAATCACTCAAATAGAAAGTTTCTCCAATGGTGCTTTTGTGATTATCAATACTACTTGCCCAATATGCATCTATATAGTTTGTTAAGGTCAATTCATTCCCCTTCGGATACCATAGTACAAAATATATAATTTATTTTAAGGTATTGGAAGATCCTTTTAAGTGCAGCAACATGGGGATCCTTTTGATGTTTCTTAGAATCATTCCACTTGTCCAACTTCTTGAATCACATCTAATCTCGAAGCTATCACATATAATAATTTTCCAGTCATCAATCAATAAAATCTCTAGTTTGCTTCCTTGGATTCATCGTCATTTCTCAACTTACAATTGTTGGGCATGGAATCCACCCAAGGCATGTTTTGGGGCTTAAAGCCCAAGTTTTGACCAAGTCTTTTGTAAAAGATCCGCGAATTATGGGCGTGGATTGAAAATTTATAATAGAGTCATAGGTTTGTCCGTCCTCGTCTTCATAATGTAATGTCAGCTTGATAGACCTACCCATGGTTCACGGACCATGGGATTGTATAAATAGAGAGAGGCTCTAAGTGTATAGATAGCAAAGATGGAGAGGAAGCATGATGCGTCTAAGTGATTGAGTCGAATGTAAAGTGTGTCCTTGGGTCGTAGGGTAGGTCAAGGCTCTGCATCTGAGAGCGTAGAGGCCTAGTAATCCGCAGCTGAGTGTGCAGACCCCTGCAGCTAAGTGCGCAAGACAGTTCGAGTCTGTAATCATCAGAAGAATTAATAAAGGCAATTTTACCATATTATTGTGTAGCTTTCAATGTTTTAATGTATGATTGGGTTTAAATTGCAAGTGTACTATTTATTTCTTGCGCAAACTCTTATGAATGTGTTGTATAAATAAATATAACGTAAGACATCCATTTCCGCGAATATAATTGACTAGGCATAGGAAGATAAGTAATATCTCAGGTGCGACTTAGGGGAATAGCACAGAGCAGTGCTCCAGTAGCGCGGAAGTTCCACAGCCCCTCGTTAGGGCTGCACGAAGGCTTGGGAAGTGCACAATGCAACCTGCACAAAGGGACTAACATTTGGACCAGTTAAACCACTCAGACATCTCAAGGGTGTGGAAACCTGGTTCCAGCAACCCCCATACTACTTCGGGTGAGACCTCAGTCCTCTCTTCGCGGACTGTTTCCGAAAGGGCCAGTAGTCTAGGGATTTGTTTGACTAATTAACTTCGAACTTGGGTCAGGCCTCAAAAAGCCAACAAATGGTTCTGTTGCTAGGATCGGGATCTGCATAGAGATGTCTAATGCCATATAGTTGTAATCTGACAAAGATAGGAATTGAATATTGGTTGGATAGACAGATTCATGAGTTCGCAGTGCAAGAAAATAGGAATCCGCGACTATCAAAGGAAGAGTGGTTAGACTGCTACTTATACACAGAGATCCATGAAATTTTCTTCGCATATTTCCCTACTCAGTTGTACGAGTGGATCGTGAAGCTAGCAGATAGCCAAGGAAAGTGTAAACTCGACAGACCTACTATGTGGACTCCACAACTGGTGCGCAGATTGGAAGCATTAGAGGATAAGATCGTCCGTGTTGTTGATCACTGGCTCGATCGAATCATAGGAGGATTCATCACCAAGTTTGTTGTAGATACTTCAGTCATCTATAGCGAGGCAGAATGATGCTTCCTTGAAGGGCCGCGAGGTAAGTACATTAAATCTTTGAGCACTTGGATTAAAATTCTACTATGTGAAAAGTGGGTTATGCGAATAAATTGATGTTTGGGGCTACGCGAAGTGGGATAATCTACAGAAATGAAGGTAGTGCTGAACTAGAAACTAGCTCCTTGATTTCACCTCTACGAGGGGGCAAAGAAGAGCTCGCGAAGGTCTCACTACAAAGTGCGATCAATTTGATAAGGCAGAGAATTCTGCGCATACCACCCCCACCCACACCACTAGCAGCTTCACTCTCTTCACCTCCATCTTCGCCCATATGACCTCTGCCACCACCGTGAAGCAATATGCCGAGCGTGACAAAGTTGTCATTGTTCAAGGGAGTAGGAAATGAAGATCCAAACTAGTTTTGGTTCGTGATAAAAGCTATATGGAAAGTGCAGGGAGTTAGGCAAAATAATATAAAGAAGGCTACATTGGTCAGCGTTCTGCAGGATTGCGCGCTGACCTGGTACATTAATCATTCCAATGAAAATCCAAAAGCAGGGATCGCAGATATCTAAGATACACTAAACAAAGAATTGAGCAGGCCAAAGTTGGAGGCGCAGTCGATCATTAGGTTCAAGGAAATCACAATGCTACCAGGCGAGACCCCTTGGGAGTTGGATTAGAGACTAAAGTGTACAATTTGCAAAGCTAACATGACGTTGACGGATAGAAAACACCGCGAATGTTTTGTAGCATCATTAACGTCGCATCTAAGGAACGCGTTCTCACAACAAAGGCTAACAACTCAAGCCGAGACCTTGGAGGTCGCGATGAGATTGCATATGACCCCGATACAAGATCCCAACCTAGGAGTTCAACAGATTCACGAGCAGTTGAGAAACTTGTGCCTTGATATGTAGTGTTTGAAACAAGACAGGACAACCCACCCAGAGGTGCGCGATGAGGTATGGTGCATAAAGTGCAAGGGCCAAAGACATGACAAGGACCACTACCTGGTGTTCATGAATTACGTCGCGGGAGGAGGTCCAATGCCATTAAGGCCGGAGGCACAAACAGGACTGAGCGCGGCACCTACACTATGGTGCGTGATTTTTCAGATAGGAGGAAAGCATGCTATAGATAATTGCCATTTATTGTAGAAGTACACGCAGAATTCATAGAAGTTGTTATATAATTTCTGTAGATCAGTGGGACATGATGAGTGTACCTGTACAAGTTACGAGCTAATGATGGATTGGACTCCTACCTGCTAAGTTTAGACCGAAACTCGACCCCTTGATTAGAATACAAGAATGGTGTGAACTAGATTTCAAGGGCACGGACGAGGCCGAGGTGGAGGAGGACCAAGAAGAGGTCGCAGATAGTTGATATGTTATAATTGCAGAGGGCAAGGACATTATGCCCGCGATTGTACAAATCCAACACGACCATCATGTTTGTATTGTACATTACGAGACACAGGATTGCCCCATGCTAATAGAAAGTTTGCATGATAAAGGAGCACTCCAACCTCCCCCGACTAAGAACCTACAAAAGATGAGGTCTGAGCTGCGTGATGAAGACCCTAATGTGAATATTGTGCTCCAAAGTGGAATGACGATAGGGGAAGACAAAGGCAAGCAGCCTGAAGAAAGTACTTGGGTTTGCAAGGCTCCAATGAAGGAACCAAAGTTTGATTTGGAGCGCGCTAAGGAGACCTTCATGGAAGCCAAGAGGAGCTTCACTAATGCCTCCACTTCAGGAAGAAAAGACAAACTGGAGCCAGAAATGGACCCATCGATGCTCACCATATTCCTAGAAACATGCATGAAGCTATTGTGAGACAGCAAGGCTATAAAGGGGCCACAATAACTCCTAAATAGATGTGTTGGGATCGTGCAAGGAGAACCGCACGTAGTTCAGAATCTCAGAAAGCACAGAACACGAACAGGAAGGGAGATGAGATTGACCACGCAGATTGGAGAATATGAGATGGACCTAGTGATTTTGGATCTATAATCGGACGCGAACATTTTGCCGAAGCAGACATGTGAGCACATGGGAAGGCCTACACTGTAATGGTCTCCCATCCAACTACGAATGGTGAACCAGAAAAACATCCTACCGATGGGGAGATTGCAGGGAATCACAGTAGATATTGAAGGAGAAAGCATGCTAGCAAATTTCGAAGTGATAGAGATTGTTGATGACAGCAATCCTTAGCCCATGCTATTAGGAATAGATTGGACTACTGACATGAATGGGGTGATAAATCTGAAGAAGCACAAGATGATTTTTGAGAAAGAGTCTTTGCGCATAGTAGTACCTTTGGACCCTGCAAAAGGATCGCACTACACGGAGCCGGTGGGCAACTACAACAGCGACGATAATTTGGACTGTGTCTAAAAGATAACTGCATGAGAACAATACTGGCTGAATCTGATCACGGATGGATGAATCTCATTGGAGTGCGAAAGCTCCTGCAAATTGGATTTGGACGAGAAAATAGAACGATGGCAGAACTAGTTACATGAGGTAACCACACTGAATTGTAACTGGATGATGAGATCATTGCGCTGCATATCGATGGAGGTGAGGGATCTTCCTATCTATGATAGGTTAAGTGAAGTAGACGACTTCCTGAACAGATTTGAAAGTGAAGTGTTGGAACAACAACGTTTCGAAGCTTTGAAATGGGTACTGCGCGCTACGCCCTCGAGCTGGTGGGGTATGCACCAAAGAAGTTTTGAGGACTGACACGAATGTAGAAGGACGATGTGCATGTAGTTTTGGAAGCCTCAGATGTGATTAATAGACAAGATTGCCGAACGAAATAGTCTGCAGGCCCACCTATCCAGATGGATGCAGGCATATGGTGCAAAACCTACGTAGATGCACATAGTCTTCGCGTTAGGAGACACAATCAATAAGCCAGTGTGGGCAAGTCAATGGTGTGAACAATCCCTCCACTTGGAATCATGGACTATGGAAAGACCAAGTGCATAGAAGGTTATTCATGTAGAAGACTTTAAAAATGTGTGCGAAGCACTGAACAAGGTCCATAATGCGAAGCAGACTGACTGGGACCTATGCATACCAACGGTTTTATGGGCTTATAGGACCACGTGCAAGAACCCAACAGTGCAGGCACCACCAAGGCTGGAATATGAAGCGAACGTTGTAAGCCCCATAGAGCATGTGAAGCCTAGTCTGCACATGGCAGTGCCAGTAGATATGACAGTTCATGAAACCTTGGAAGAAGAAATCCAACAGGGAAATTTTAGGCTCCAAGAACCTCAGAAAGAAAGGGTTTGATTAAGGAAGAAAAGCACTCTGGTAGAAGCGGAAGTCAAGAAGTTGGCGGACGAGATAAAGGAATATTTTCTCGATAAAAAGACCCATGTGATAAAACAGGGTGTGCATGATCACGCTGATAAGTTTGAGGACTATCCTCGCAAATTGATCAGTCTAATTCCTTGGCTTGAACCATATATTACTAAGTGAAACAACCAGGGTGGCGCACTGCAGATGATAAAGTATACGATGCCACCAGTAACAATAAAAGGTTAGTGTTTTCCAAGAAAAGTGATGCATGACCAGATGACACCCTATACAGATGGTGTGGCCACCTCACTAGCCGAGGAAAGTACACTCTTATTGCTCCTGTTAGTTGAAAGGAGGCGCGGAACTATAAACTACTCTGCCCAGGAGCTGCGCGATGTTGGAGCTACGCGTAGAAGCAGAGAGTCAAAGGGTCAGCGACTGCGCAAGGGGGGCTACGCTACCGTGCGGGTTGGTCAGAAAGTGACCGTTGAAGTCACTATTCATGATATCATGCCTGACTTGAGACCAAATGGAGCAGGCGGCAGGCATTTAAGATGTGATTTATGGGCAAGATTTGGGAAAATCTACAGCCAAGGGAGCATTAATGAATTGGAGTTGGGGGAAACAATCAAATTCAAATTCAAAAGGAATTATAAATTTCAAAGGGTTGCCCAACAAATAACACTTGATCATTTTCAAATTGTGTAGTTGTATACCTTGCGTAACCTGAGCAGAGCACAGTCATCCATCCCTTCAGAAGTAAGAGAACAGCGCACCAGTGTTCTTACAACGGGACTGCATGAGATCGGCAGTGCAGTGAGAGACTGCACCAGAATCTTGGAGGAGTCATTTGAGGTCTTCACGAATCTATAGGAGGACCCCAACATCCAACACTTAGAGACAGAACTCCAGCAGCAGTATAACAATGTGAAAGGAACTGCGCAGACGGTGGCCCTAACTCAGAGGCTCACGAAGATGCAATAGACCAAAACGCTAAAAGAATAGGTGGATGTGGCACGACACAAAGAAAGAGTCCTAAAGGCACAAATGCAAGGAAGCAGTTCCAACATCGCAGTCTCGGAACAACGTACAGGAGATCCAACAGGCACTCGCTCAATGCATTTTCAACCTTGTATCAATTTGGATAGAGTTGGAGGGACTCTGTGCAAAGATCTCCATGCTGACAAAGTGACTCGAGGGCGAGTCACGATGTTTGTGTTGGGGGCCTGTTAAGCATGTAATCCCCCCAAGGCATGTTTTGGGGCTTAAAGCCCAAGTTTTGACCAAGCCTTTTTTAAAAGCTCCACAAATTATGGGCACAGAGTGTGAAGTTATAATAGAGTCATAGGGTTGTCCGCCCTCATTTTTGTAATGTAATGTCGGCTTGATAGACCTACCCATTGTCCGTGGACCATGGGATTGTATAAATATAGTGAGTCTAAGTGATTGAGTCAAAGTGATTGAGTCAAAGTGTAAAGTGTGTCCTTGGGTTGTAGAGTAGGAGAAGGCTCTGCAGCTAAGTGCGCAGAGGCCTAGTAGTCTGCAACTGAGAGCGTGGACCCCTGCAGCTGAGTGCGCATGACAGGTCAAGTCTGTAATCATTGGAAGAATTAATAAAGAAGTTTGCCATATTACTATGTATCTTTCCCTGTTTTAATGTATGATTGGGTTTAAATTGCAAGTGTATTATTTATTTGATGCGCGAACTCTTATGAATGTGTTGTATAAATAAATATAACATAAGACATCCATTTTTGCGAAGATAATTGACTAGGCATAGGAAGATAAGTAAGATCTCAGGTGAGACTTAGGGGAATAGCACAGAGCACTGCTCCAGTAGCTCAGAAACTCCACAGCCCTTGGTTAGAGTTGCGCAAAGGCCTGTGAAGTGTGTGAAGAAACCTACGTGAAGGGACTAACAGTTGGACTAGTTAAACCTCTTAGACATGTCAAGGGTGCAGAAACCTAGTTCTAGCACCCCCCCATACTACTTCGGGTGAGACCTCAGTCTGCTCTCTGCGGACTGTTGCCGAAAGGTCCAGTAGTACAGGGATTTGTCTGGCTAGTTAACTTTGAACTTGGGTCAGGCCCCAACAAGCAAACAACAATCAACTACCATGGGTGTACTAACTGGTTTACAATCCTCCTTTGAATATTTTCAACATTTCCTTGATGTACATGGTTTTAGAAATGAATATGTCATTATCTTCCTGAGATATTTGGTGTCCCAAGAATAAGGTCAACTCACCAAGTAAATACATCTCAAACTCATTATGCAAATCTTTGGAAAATTTCCAAACTACTCTTTCATCATCACTACCAAAAGATGATGCCATCCACATATGCTTCAATGAGATTCAATTTGTCTTGTTAAATCTTTATGTATAGGTTGTTTTCAAAACTTCCCTTTTTGAACCCTTGTTGTTGTAAATATATGTTTGTTCAGATGAGCATACCAAGCTCCAAGAGCTTTATTGAAATCATGAAAGATTGTATTTAACCTACAAACATAATTTTCCTTTTGTATAAGTAGAAAGCCTTCAGTATCTTCTATGTAAACTTCTTCTAATTCACCATTGAGAAAAGATTATTTGACATCCATTTGATACACCTTGATCTTTCTTGAGAAAGCATAGGCCAAAAGCATTTTGATAGCTTCCATCTTGGAAACACAGGCAAACATTTCTTTGAACTCTATTCCTTCAACCTGCCCATATCCTTTACAAACCAATATTGCTTTGTCCTTGGTCAATTGTCCATATTCATCCAACTTGTTTCTGAATAACCATTTTGTGCAAATGGAATTTTTTTCCGTAGATCTTGGAACCAATTCACAAGTTTTATTCTCTTCTATCTGATCTAGTTGTTCTTCCATGGCTTTAATCCAATGCTCATTAGGTTCTTCAAAGTTTCTAGGCTTAACTATGGATAGGAGCACAAGATGTCCTTTCTCTAGCATGCATATTTTTCGGCTTCTTCTGGTTGCAATTCCTGCATTCATATCACCAAATATATGTTTTGATGGATGATTCTTCTGGTACCATCATTTAGGAGTTTTAGGAGGTTTTTGTTGATTACTTACTACTTCTTCTCAGTTGACAATTTACTTTTATTCTTCTCTTATTCTTCCTTCTTGTTCTAGTTTTTTTGTTTCTTGTTCCCTTAAAGAAGAATCTCCTTACCTGGCCTTTTATCTATGAACTTCATCAAATGTTACATTGATGCTTTCAACTATCTTGTTGAGTCTCAAATTATAGCATTTGTATGCCTTCTTTTTGTATGAGTACCAAAAAAATATGCCTTCATCTACCCGAGAGTCAAATTTTATGATATTTTTGTCTCCCCCCTTTATGTAGCATTTTCTTCTCAAGCTTTGGAAGTGCATGACATTTTCTAGTATCCCCTTCCATAATTCATATGGGGTCTTGTCACAGTTGCTTCTAAGCATTCCTATGATTTGAATGTGCATACTTGTCTCCACTACTTGAATCCAGAAGACAACACTTTATTTTGAATCATTCAACATGGTCCTAGCCATTTCTTCTATCATTTACGTTTTTTCTTTCTGCAACTCCATTATTTTTTTGTGTCTTGGCTATCGAGAATTGTATTTGTATCCTTATTCCTCACACAAGTGTTGGAATTCTTTAGATGTGAATTATCTTCCATTATCTGATCTTAAACATTTGATCTTCAAACCAGTTTTATTTTGAACCATCTCTTTGTAAATTTTGAGACATTCAAATGCCTCTAACTTTTTCTTCAGAAAATTTATTGTTTTCATTATGGTGTAATCATCAATCATTAGCATGAATTATTTTTCACCATCCAATCCTTTAGTTCTCATCGTTCTACATAGGTTAATGTGTACTCACTCTAATGGTTTTGATGTAGAGTGTTCCTTGGTCCTAAAATCAACCCTTGTCAGTTTTCCATGCCTCCAATCCTTACACATGGTATTTGTTGGTTTTGAAATCTCTAACATCTCTCTAACAAACTCCTTTTTGTTGATTTTTACCAGATTATCAAAGTTCATGTGACCCATTCTCCTATGCCAAATCCAACTTACATCTTCTTTTTCCAAGAAACAACCTTTCTTTCCAATTTCATTGAAGGTGCATACATTGTTTGGAGTCCTTATCACACTTACCACTAATTTACCTTATTTTTCCCTTCTTATCACTCATTTCTTTGAGTCAAACACATATGTGTCCTTGATCACACATTTGACTCACACTTAGCAATTTATGGTTCATATTTTTAATGTTCAAAACGTCTTCCACCATGCCATTCTTATTTTTGAGCTTAACTATACCCTTTCCTTTGATTTTAGTTGAACCATCATTTCTAAATGAGATTGTTCAAATTTTTCTTCATGCAAAGATACAAAATTATTTTTATCACCTGACATATGTGTTCAACATCCACTGTCGACATACCATACATTTTTCTTCCTTTAATCTTTTAAAGAAATCACACAACATTCATCCTTCTTCTTCCAAACTCTTAAAGGTTTTTTTGGTGGAACATTTGACTCATGCTTTGTCTCCCTTGGAAGAGTTTTCAACCTGAAATATTTTGCTACATGAGAAAAATTGTTGCGTTTGTAGAACTCTACTTCATTATTTAGGGATACAAATATGTTATAAATTTGATTGTACCTTTCCTAAGATTTTCGAGGAAAATCGTTCCTAGAGTAGCTTCTTTTGCTTTTTTTCCTAGCATAAGCTTTACAATTCATATCTTTCTACCAAAAATCATTACAAGAGTAACACACACCAAGGAAGACAGTTTGATACCTGCGAGTGGGGGTTCTTTTATGTGATATAGTTTCCCAGAGACCTTCCTTTGCAGATTAATGATTTTACATCTTCTAATATTGAACATTCACTTTTGCAGACATGATTTCCTCTTATTAATAGGGTCCTTGAAAATATTTGCATAGCTCTTTTATTCAGCTTCTATCGTCATGGAACTTGAACCTTTAACAATTGTGGGCTTGTATCCTAATCCTATATTATCATCACATGATCTTTGACTACTGATAATTTCATCCAACACTTTAGTGTTGTTTACGAAATTATATTGGATATTCCTCTCATGTTCTTCCTTTTTTAGTGAGACTACCTTTGCTTCCAAACTCTCCTTTGTCTAGCTACTTTCTTCCAATTCTCTTTAGAGTGTTTCTTCAATTTTCATGACCTCATCTAACTGCCCTTTTAGATTGATGATAATTTTTTTTTATTCTTCAGATTTCTTATTGAGAATTTTAGCATCTTTATTTAATTCACTCAATTTAGCTTCCAATTTCTCGACATTCCTTCTTTGTACCTTTAGGTCCTTTAAGATGTTGATAAGTTCTCTTAAGTATCTACTTAACATGTCTATTTATCTTATTTTGGATATTCCTTTCAGTCATCCCTTACCATGAATAATACTCTTCTTGTATTATTTTCACTATCGTGATTGCTTTCTTCCTCAAATGAAGAGCTATATTCTTTTGAGTAGAAACTTTTATTGAAGGATTTATTTTTACTTTGCTTCTTGCATTTTCTTTTATTTTTCTTTACTTTCCTAGGAGCTTCTTCTTCATCGTCATTGTATGAGTTATTTACATAAGGAAACTTTGAATCAAAATGACCAATTTCACCACAATTGAAACACTTTAAGGGAAGCTTACCTTTGTACTTGCTTGTTCCTCGGTTCAATTTTCTCATAAAGTTAGTTTTTTCTTCACCTGAAATTTCACTCCAGCTACAACTAGGGCTTAACTTCGGCTATTGCTTGTTTTTCTTTTCCTCCTTAAATTCCACAAAATTTTCTTCTCTCTTAGATGGATTCTCGTGCTCTATCTACATTTTGTATGTTGTAAGTATTCCACATAGATTTTCTATGTTGACAGTTTCTAAGTTTGATCTTTCTTCCAACACTGAGACTTTCACATCAAATCTCATTGGAAGTGATCTCAATATTTTTTGGAAAATTACCTTGTTTTCCATTGGTTATCCAAATCCTTGTATGGTGTTTACTACTTTATCAACCCAAATAAAATAATTTGCAATGTTTTCATCTTCATTCATTTTCAGTTGCTCAAATTTTCCTCTAAAAGTATAAAGCTTGGCCTCCTTGACCTTTTTGTTTCCTTCGAATATTTTTTGAAGCTTGTACCAAATATATTTTACAGATGTGGAATGCATTGCTTGAACATGCACTAACTATGTTAAACCATTCAAAATAGAATTGTTATCTTTAGCATTACTATCATAAAGCTTCTTACCTGCATCATATTTTGGAGGAGTCAAGGGTTCTTTCTATCCAATCGTTACAAAGTGTCAAACTTCATATCCTTGTTCTTGTGCATATGCTTTTATCCTTCCACTCAAAATCACATAGTTTTTCCATTAAATATAGAAACTTCATTCTTTTTGCAATCCATGATGTCCCTTCCAGTCGTTAGACTACTTGTGAAGGAACCAACTATGGTACCAATTTTTGGAAATACTGAGAGAGGGGTAAATCAGTATTTTACTTGCAATTAATTAATTATTAAATTTCAAATCATTAGTAGTAAATAAAAATAAGAACCATCAACACATTACAAAAGTATTACATAATAAATTTTAGGTGGAACTCTTGCGAGATAAAAACCATCGAACGCATCTATAATATAATTTATGAGTACAAATCTTGCCAGCTCCAACTACCAAGTACTCTATAAAATCATTCAATTTATTAAGAAGCTCTAACTTTTGAAAGGATTATCCAACACCCTATTTTACTAGCTCTAACTGGAAGGATGCTCCAGTTCCCTCGTTTATGAGTTTTAACTTAAAGGATGCTACAACAACCTATAAGTTCCAACTTGCCCTAGCACCACCCAGACACCCTGAAGTATTTTCAAGTTCCAACCTGAAGGATAATTCACTCTCCTTCCTTGCACCACCCAATCACACTTAAGATATAAAAATAGAGAAACAGTTTGTTGGTTCTAGCACTAGGTACAATGACCCATTTATAGAGATATTCAATGAAACCATTTATTGCTAATGTATGATAAAGTATGTTAACCACAAATTTTCCTTCATGAATATTTTCAACACACACATTTTTATTGCAATATTTGGAAATTTCTTTAATTAAATCACACATCAAGTTTCATATCTCAGATCTATTGATGCAAAGTGTACTATTGTATCTAAAGTTTCTCTTTAATTTTGCTAATGTTAAGCAATTGAATATCAAATATAAGCCTGAAGATACCTTCCTCTTGTTTTCAATATTGTGCCTATGATTGATGTTGTTGCCCTTAATATTGTTGTAGATGAAACCCTCTTATATTGTCTTCAAGGAATGACAAAGTAATTATTTCAAGTGGGCTAAAAACTAATCAAGGTTCATACAATTACTATGGTCAAAATATTATAATACTCTTTTACCTTAAAAGGCCCTTATAAATCCCTTTGTCATCTATCAGTAAATCCTCACTTCATAAGCTAAATATATCCCAGATAAACTAGTGAAAGATTCATTCATATGGCCTTACTTCAACAGATCCAAAAGTAATAAGTTGACAAATCCTTACATAATATTTGATTTCATTTTTTTGTACTATAGGACCAAGCTATAGATATAGGCCATAAATGAAAATTTGGATTCAAAAAAGCAGTGAATGTGCCCAAAAAAATTCCCTCAAAGATAGACATGTAATAGACCTTCAACAACGAATGAAATTTACCATAGACTCCACTCCAAAACATCCAAAACAAATCTCATAAAACCACAATTGTCTTATCAAAATTTACTTTAGGAAGATGTCATATATGAATATTTACATATCCCAAATCAATCTAAATACCACCAAATCTGTCTCCAAACATGTCATAAGTATTCTTCAAACTTTATGCCTAAGGAGTAATAAATTGGATGAAAAGATATAGGTTTCAATGTCCTTGACTCCAAGATCCAAGTGACCTAAAATGATACAAACTTTTCCACAGAGAATGTTTGAAATAGATCTTAGACTCATCAACAAAAGGACTCCTGAACTAGCCTTATACTTGTGCAATATAATATGTAAAAACTACCTCAAAAGTGAACTAATCAAGAGGTTTAATATCAATTTTCTATAGTAAATATCAAGAGGAAAAATTTCTCTACCACTACACTTGTCAAAAAGGCTGAAATTATGTGTCGTAGTGGTGCCACAAAAATAGTCTTGACAGAGGCTGAATACATCATAGATACTGAGCTGAAACTCCTTCAGAGAACCATGCATCAATTGTGAACTGAAAAATCCATGGATCCCTACCTCATAGGTCTGAATAGTCACAAAATGAGCACAATATCCCAACGAAACGCCATGAGCAGAAAACAAAAGATATCTCTTTCAGCCTGCTGCTCTAGATGGTTGTGACTACCCAAGGCCTTAAGGAAAATAATAGAAGATATTTCAGATCAATCTCATAAGATAAAATCAAAAAGGGAAAATGAGTCCCCTTTTGTAGAGACCATGGATGCTTCTATGAGGAGATGACTTGGATGAAATGGAGGGAAGTCTACTTGAATTTTGAATCTCAAAATTACCTTTTGGAGCCAAAAATGAATTATGTTTTTAGGCTAAATTTAATTAGGAGACCCAAAATAATTAAATTAAAATTACCCTTGACCATTTTGTAAGAAAAATTGGTTAGGATAGGCCCATAATTAATTTTTAAATTAATTTTTTGAAATAAATATTCCACAAATAGACCAATCTAAAGGTTGTTTTCCACATCATCTTTAGGGCTTCTTGACCAACTTTCATTGAGCATATATTCTCAATCTTGAGGATTTATGGGTTGTGCCACGTATCATTATAATTGACATGAAGAGGACCATCAAATGAAACTGATCATGAGCCCAAGAACCATGAATTTCGTAACCTCGAGAAAATTAGAGTAAATTTTTTAGAGAAGATCAGTTGATATTTACTTCTTGAAACACTGCCAAGTTTCTCTTTCATGTTTCATATCCTTCCATTCCATATTTCTTATCCATAATTCTCTCTCTTCTATGTATAATTTATCCTCACAATGAGTCTTGTTATAGACTTGTAACGTCGACACAAAAATTACTATGTAAATTCTAAATACTCAAGATTCCCACCACAGAAATCTTCAAACACTCAATAGCATCCTGTACAGAAGGGAAATGTGGATTGAGGTTTGTAATCTCGAGAAAATTAGGGTAAAAAATCAGAGAAGAGAATTTGATCTTTACTTCTGGAAGCATTATCGTGATTCTCTTTCACATCTCATATCCTTCCATTCCATATTTATTATACATCATTCTCACTCTTCTCTATAGAATTTGTCTTGATGATGAGTCTTCTTATATACTCAAAATGTCAACGTAAAAATGACCACTATGGAAATTTTGAATACTCAAGATACTCAATATTTCCACCACAAAAATATTCAAACACTCATTAGCACCTTGTACGGAAGGGACATATGGATTAGGCTCATAATATAGAGAAATTTAGGGTAAAAAATCATAGAAGAGCAGTTGACACTATCATGATTCTCTTTCACATTTCATAGCCTTCCATTCCATATTTACTATCCATCATTCTCGCTCTTCTTTGTAGAAGTTTTCTTTATGATTAATCTTGTTATAGACTTGAAACGTCGATGCAAAAATGAATACTGTGGAAATTCCAAATCCTCGAGATACTCAATATTCCCACCACAGAAATCTTCAAACACTCATAACCATGAACTTCCCTATCGTTTTTGTCATTAAAAATGAGGCTTCTTCTGGTTACTACTTAGGTTGACACCAATGACAACCAATTTTCAACAATTAACATGGAAAAAAGGCTAACATAAATGCCCAAATATCGGATGAGGATGGGACATTGAAGGCAAAAAGGTGGTCAAAATAACGTCATTTTGGAGGACCAACATCTTCACCACCATTTTTTAACTTCAGGAAGATCGAAAGAATTCTTTTTAAGGAGGGTCATATTTTTTCAAATCATTCAATATATACTTCAAGTACTGGAAGAATAATTTTAATCTTTAAAAAGAAGAATTCGTGAATGCTTTGGTATGGATCAAATTTTACTCTCCCCCTCTTGAAAATTCAGATCCAAACATTTTAGCAAGAATAGGCAATGTTATAGGTTATTTTGTAGAGGTTGTAGAAGCAATTAAACAAGGTAAATATATTCCATTAGCCCACTTGTGTGTCTATATGAATGCCACATTCCCCCTCCCAATATCCATTTTCCTATCCTATAATTACTTAAACTAGATCAAAATCATGTACTATGAGCATATTCCCTTTTGATGTGGAAAATATCATGACCATGGCCACATATTTAGGGATTTTCCACTCAAAAGTTCACCATAAGTTTCTTGTTTATAAGGAGACAAGGATGTTGAATCTTTTACAAAGGTAGCTTCTCATTATTAACCCAATAGAAGGCAGCAACAATAGGCTCCCTCAATGAAAATACCCACTTAAAATAGCTACGTAGCACTAAATTATCAAGTTGAAGAACCATAAATTGATAGTCAAGCCTCCAAAATAGATCCTTCCATAGAAGTGATAATTATTTATAACCCCATAGATAATCCAATGTAAAACAAGTGAAGGAAAGTTAATCCTCAAACTATGACATTAAAAGATCAAAACATGGAACCCCTCATGGAGGATGATTGTCAAGAGGAATTAGAAATGGGTTATATGGATTTGGATGATATATATCTATAAGGCATAGTGGAAGCCTACCAAAAGAAGTATCTCTAGTCCATTCTAAGAGAACACATTCAAAATTTTCATCAAGCTCTACATTATGGAGCAAAAATCCCTATGAGAATCAAATAATATCTAGTCAAACCTTAAAACTAGGAGTCGCACTCAACAATTTAAAGCAAACTAAGAAAAATGTAAGAGAATATAAAAGAAGGGGAAGAAAAACCAAGATATGATTGATACAAGAAATAGGATATATTCTAGTCAACTTAGGGATAATTCCCTGATCCAAAATCCTCCCCCACTACTCGTCGTTTTTAATTCAAGTCCTCTATTATAATATTAGAGGAACAAATTGTAAGAAACTATTATGCAATAAAATCAATTTAGAATCTCCTAAAATACTCATTATACTAGATAACAAATGCTCAATGGATTTCTTGACAACTCTTTTGTTGTCCTTTGAGATAACTTAAGATCAATTAGTCATGCCAAAGAATCTATAATGTTTTGTTGTTTTAAATGATTGGATGACCAGTGAACAAATTTTATAAACAGGTGCTTTAAACTTAGATAGATTCTTAAGTAAAACAAAAGGTTGTTCTTTAACTACACATGGTTAATTTGATTTTAGTGGGATGGAGAAGTATAGCATGAGAGGTATAATTGATTTGATATTCAAATTGAATATTTAACCATTTATAAGAAGAAATTAAGAAAACGGTGCTTTCTTAATCAACAAAATATAATCAAACTGTTACAGAAATCTGGTGTAATTTATATTTTAAAGAGGAACTTATATTAACAAATATTTCTGTAAATTATTCTCTTATTTAAAATCACAACTTCAGAAAGGATTCAAAATGAGACTAAAACTCAGTTAAATTTTAAATCGGATAATTGGAAAAGACTTAATTTATATGAGGAAAACATAATGAATAAACAAGATGAAATACAACTCATTGAGAAAGAGACCAAACGAGGTAAATCCAGAATCTTTTATTATTTCAAAAATGCTCCAGCTTGGTACAAATATTCTTGATAGCTTGGTTCAATCCATGATAACTCAAAGGAGGAGTTATTTATACAAAATTTGAAAAATATCTACAATCTGTTTTGGAATGGAATACCAAATATTACAAAATACAAAAATAGAACCATATAATAGGAAACGACTAACTGTTGAAGAGGTGGCTCTATCCTTTGGGAATCTATTGATGATCTGGCCTAAAAACACTGATCAGCTATCATCATGTTAGAATGAGCAATTATTCAATTGTTTCACACAATTTATCCCATATTTCTTCACTTGGGATTTCCACATTCACCATCTTTCTAAATGTTTCATCCACCTCTGTGTATCTCTCGAATTTAGGAATGGTGAGAGACAAATGTTTAATTTCATGCAAGATGGTTAAATCAAACTCCAAAGCTTCCAAGAAAACCCTCCCTGTTATATGTCCTTTAACTCCTACAAATTTTGTTCTGTCTACTGCAATAGCATATAACTCTTTGCAATAATCATCTAATCTAATCAATTTATCATTCAAACCTACTAATCCTGGAAACTCTTTCTGATTTAACACATTAAACTTTGAATGAAATCTTTTGATAGAAATATCCAAGGTTTGACATTTAGTTTCTAATTGATTGATCAAATTCCTTTTTTGTAATACCTTCTTGTTCTCTAAGATGGTGGTTGTTCGGTCAGAGATGTTTATTTCTTCTAATTCTTCTCTACTCTTTGAATTTAAAACCTTGATCATCTATGTGGCTTTTGTTGGCTTAGTCTTCAAGGATGCTTTATGTTCTTCAATCACAGGTCTACATTAGTAATGAGTTCTTGCTACTCAAAAATAATTTGTATGGATGGTCATACCTTTGTCATGGATTAGCTGTTTTTTGTCCAAATATTTTCCTTGGCATGAACCAAAGTGTCTGCCATCAGGGACTCACTTTATAGCTTCTTGATTTTAAGTTCCAATTTGTGAGTCCTCTGCATTTATTGCAGATACAAAGTATCATTTTGTACTTTTTGCAACTCTAGATTTTGGAATTTCTGTAGTAATTTCTCATTTTCCTGTTTTTCTATGGATAATTCCTATGATAATCTAGCTAGATCAGTTGTTGTTGATGTAGACTCAATGGTTGTTGATGATGAACTAGGCTCTGTACCTGCAACTTCTATTGCGACTGTTGTGAGTGGATTCATGGCAAGTTGTGTTTCTTCCTTCTCTTTCAATAACTCTTGAATTTGCTCTTCCATTTTCTTCAACTGTATATTTTGATCAATGATAAGCTTGAGCATATCCTCCTTTTGCTTTTCATTCTTTGCCATATCCTTGGTTAGAGGATCTTCTATTGAAGGCAACTTTAACTACTTCTTCAATGCAACAATGTCTACATCTTTCTTCTTAAGGAGTAGCTCTGCAGCTTTTACATCTTTGGGATCATATCCTACTTTAATTACAAAATCCTCTAATGATTTTATTCTGTTGTCTTTGGCAAAAGAAGAAATGTTTTCTAACTTAAGTTGGGACTGAACATTAGTTAGGGCAGTCCTAAGTTTATAAAGAGACATAGCTATAGTCATCATAGTAGAAAACAACATCTCACCAGTCTGTCTGTGGATATCCATTTGATCAATTTATGGATTTGACTAGTATCAAATGAAAACACAGTCTTTGTTTAATCTGATGGTGATTTAGGAAATGGAATCTGGGCTTGTAAGAAGTCATTTGCATTATGCCTTTCAAAACCAAAAAGAAGCCTATGTTGGTAGGTTGAGGTTTGTTTCCAGAACTAGTTGTACACATTGGACTTTAAAGTCTCATTTTTCTGTTTAATTTCTAGGAAACTTGAAAAGATATTCTAATCATCCGAAGAGCTAGTTCCTATGCACTGAATAATTTCTAGAACCTCTCTAGAAGGTTAAGTTTTAGGAGGAGTATTTGAAATACTGGTTGTGGGAGGATTGGTTGAAGCACTAATCCCGGCTAATGTAGACACTTATGGATCTCTAAGATCAATTATCATTGGTGGAGTTTCTTTTGTTGATGTGACCAAGCTAACCTTAGGCTTATTTTGTTGAAAAATAAATCCTTTCATAATATCTTCAGTAGATGAATTTTCCTCTCTCAGCCTTTTTTGTTGCTTACTCTGAGCAGCTGGAGCCTGTTCAGTGGGGGTAGACACAACCTGCTCATCTGCCTCTTAAAGAGTCCCATAGACCCATTGTTCTTGATTCATAAATTTTTCTATTTCCAGCCTTGGAGTGTGATTATAAGGAGTCATTTTGAAATTAACTCTCAAAGCAGAAATGATGCCAAAAGCATCATAGGACAAAGTTAAACTGGGTTGGAAATTCATCTTCCTTAACAATGCATCTGCCTCAACACCAGTGGATCTAATGTTACGAATAAATGATCCAATATGTGCTTTAAGCTTGAAGTGAGACTTCATTTTACCTGACACAAAGTGTAGCTCATCCATGTGAATCATCTGCCTAATATATTCCAGAGAAAATATTCTCACAGGAACATATTTGGGAAGCTTATATGGTGAAAGCTCACAACCATATACTCTTATCTCAATATAGTTCTGGTATAAATACCAGTCACCATTTTTGGTTTGTTCACTTAAGTGTAGAATCCTTTTAATTTCTTCCCCAATCCTGGACTTTGTCTGATTGTTAAGGAGTTGCGCCATTGGATGTATGAATGCATCTACAAACTATGCAGACGAGGAGGTGGTAGAAGTTATTCTAACTATTTCTGTCCAATGAATCACTGGTTGATTCACTCCTTGTTCATCCTGCTTATTGAGTTTGATAGGTAACAGATCACCATGCTGAAAAATAAACATGTGGACAATTACAGAGCTATAACTAAACACTCCCTACATAGTGAAGTTCATGAATTGTTCATGTATATTGTTAGCCAAGAATTGGCCGTAATTATACATGAATGTTGGTTGTTGATCTTTATTAAAAATGGATAGGAAACTAAGGATAGTCTCATCAACGGAATGGTCATCTAGGTATCCTAATAAATAGGAAAGTAAAGAATGCAATGTCTAGAGGCTTCAGGCACAGATGAGTAAGGTGGATTTCTTTTGGGAAATTCTGCATCCTCAGGCAAAAATATTTCAAAAATTTGGCCTCTTTGCGGGAAGGTTAACTTATGGTATAGATCCATAAGTGTTGCTAGTGAAAAATCAGTGAGAAAGTTAGATTGGGGGATTAAGAACATTTGATTTATGATTTCAGCAGAAATGGTTATTAGAATGTCTCCGTTCTAAGCCATGACTTTCTTTTCACGGGATCATATTTGGCTTGACACCAGGTAATAAGGTCAAGGAACGCATGTGTCTTTGCTAAACTAAAGAGAGGTAACAGGGATTAACCTAATTGGATCTTGTTTGTCGAGATAATTTTGTTTAAGCCATAAGTGTAGTTCATAGAAATTGAACTCACACTTGTCTTCTGCAAATTTGAATATTGAGTCTACCAGAGGAGCATGGTCAAGGTCAAGTTGAATTGGAGTGGCAGAAATTTCATCTGCACTCTACTTTTTGGATTTCCTTTTTGGGGCCATACTGGCAGACAGAAGGAAAAAGAATGCTAGCAAAGGATTGGGTGAATAAGAAAAGTTATACAGAAATTGTTTACATGTGGATAGGAGAAAAAGTTAGAGGAAAGTAATAAATAGGCAGGAATAGGTTTATTTATAATATGTTGGGAAAGGGGTAACAGTTTAATTCATAATTGTAGCTACTTTAATGCACAAGAGCAGAGATATAATGGTTGATTACAACGGGTATGACAACAAGGCAGTGAGCATGTGAGGTGGAAACGGATATGTCGAATAAGCAATGGGTATGTGAGGTGGCAACTTGGGATTAATTGAGGGATAACGGTTAAGGCTCAGGATGAAAAAGCCATTAGCAGAGGGGAAACCACGAGCAGTTTCCGAAGGGTAGTGAGTGGTTTGTGGTTTTGAGCGGGGACAGGTGCGGAGTGATATGGTGGCAACATGTAAGGTTTGGGTGTACTCCGTGGAAACCACTTTATGGAACACCCCCCCCCCCCCCCCCCCCCCCCCCCCCCCCATCGTTTTAATGAGAAACAGTCAAGGGAGGTGTGAAATATCTCTCCGTCAGTTAACCGGGTGGGGAGCAGATCAACCATTGAATCATGCACCCTTCTTATTAAAATCCAACAAGAATTTTTGTCATTTATTAACTTGGGTCTAATCAAATATGTGCTTTATAACATAATTTCAAATGCCAAAGGTTTTTAACCAAAGAATTAATCTCGATTAAGGAATTAATCACAAATTAACAAAATTTAACATTTTTCTAATGTGGTGCATTTAGACTAGCAGCCTTTGTTTTTTTTTTCTTCCCTGACATTTTATTTTTCTTTTGCCTTCTTTCTTTAGGGCAGCTAACTCCTATCATTTTAATTTTTCTTTCTTTTTCATCCATATCCTATCTTAAAATTTTGAGTTTATTTTTGACTAATATTCTAACTTATCAAAACCAAATAATGTTACAACATTGGCTCTAGTTGGGGACTGCTTCCCCCTATGGGATGCAGAGAATAAGCACGTCCAAGTGCCTTCTCCTTGGGCTATGGAGACTTTGCTAAAACAGCTACAAAGTTGCAATTTTTTCAAAATGAAATCAACTCTCCGGATATTTACAGATGATGAATGGATGGATGAAAATCTAGTATTGGATATAATGTTTTAAGTATTTCACATTGATTGGCAATGAGTAATATTGTCCTTCTGGATTCTGTAGGATGAATGAATTATTTCCTTTGAATTCTACAATGCTAAATGTACCAAACCAAAGGTTGTCAAATTTTTCATTCTTGCCTTTATCCTCCCTCCTTGTGTCCCATATAAGCACCAGGTCCCCTTTCTTGAAATTCCTTTCTCTGGCCTTTCTATCCAGTATCTCCTTCATCTTGTTTTGATATTTCCTTAGCTTGTACTGAATTTCATCCATGTCCTCATTCAACTCAATAATTTCATTTATCCTTCTTGAGAAATCATCTTTTTCTTCATAAGATTCCTGAAGCAATCTCATAACAAGTAAAGCTAAATGAGTGGGAAAAATTGCTTCCTTACCATACACTAATTGGAAAGGAGACTTGCCTGTGGACCTCTTAGGACAAACTTTGTTTTCCCAAATTGCATGAATTAGGTGTATATCCCAACTCTTTTTATGATCTTCAAGAGTTTTCTTAATCACATTAACCAAGCTCTTGTTGGAGGACTGCTAGCCCATTACCCTGTGGATAGTATGGTGTAGAATGGTGTAATAGAATTGAATAATTTTGATAGAACTCAATCATTTTAAAACTTCTAGAAGTTGTTGCATTATCTATAACAATATGTTGAGGACATCCAAATCTTGATAAAATATTTTCCTCAAGGAATTTAATCACAATAGTATCAGTTTAATTTTTAACAAGTATATCCCCTACCCATTTGGTAAAATAGTCTGTAGCAATTAGAATCCATCTATGTTGATTACTTGATTGTGGATTAGTTTCCCCTATAAAGTACAATCCCCATTGTAGAAAAGGAGCCTACACCAATACTGGAACAAGAGGAAGTGTTGACAGCTTTTGTTTCCCTGCAAATATTTGACATTGTGTGAAAATTCTTACTCTTGCTCCTACTTCTTCAAAAAGTGTGGACCAGTAAAAACCTGCTCTTAAAATTTTGTAGGTTGTTGCTCTCCAGGCATAGTGTCCACCACAAAAACCTGCATGGAATTGATCTATAATTCCCTCTGTTTTATTTTCAGTTAAACACAAAATATGGATATTAAGAGGGTATTTCAGGTATATATTAGCATTGAAAATGCAGTATTTCACTGCTTTAAGCTTCAGGGCTTTACACTGCTTCAAGTCATGTTCAGCTAGACATTGAAAATCTCTAAGAAACTCCATAATATCAAAATACCAATCAAAGAGTAGATATTTCTGATCTATATGAACAAGAATGGTTTGATCTAAAGGAAGAGGTTCTTGTGGATCCTCCCCTTCCACAAAAGAAAGAGGTTCTTGTGGATTCTCCCTGAATGGAATAGTAGGAGGTTCTTGTGGATTCTCCTCTGATGAAATAGTAGGAGGTTCTTGTGGATTCTCCTCTGATGAAATAGTAGGAGGTTCTTGTGGATTCTCCTTTGATGAAAATTCAGAAACCAAATTTATCCCCAATACTTTGCAGTTCGATTTAGCTAAAAATTTGGCCAGACATTGACCCTTTACTAGCTTTGTGGTCTTAATCTCAAGGTCAAATTCAAGAATTTTAGAAATCCATCTCCCTCTTCTTCCATCAGTATCACGTTGGGTCAAAACAGTTTTAACAAAATGATTAGGGACATAAGTTGTAATGTGTGAATGCAATACATAGGTTCTAAAGGCTTTGAGGGATTGGATTAAGACATAAGCTTGTTTTTCAATAACTTCATACCTAAGCTCAACATCCCTCATGACTTTAGAAACGAAGGCTATGGTTTGTCATCACTGTTTGTATTCTTCTATAAAATTACAGCTACTAAGGTTGTCTCTGATGCAAAAGAAAATATGGTAAAATGTGAAGAATAATCAGGATTGGCTAATGTAGGGGCCTCGGATATAGCCTTTTTGATCTGATCAAAAGCATATCTAGCAGAAATTTCCATTTGAATTCATTATTCTTCTTTAGCATATCAGTTATATCCTTTACTATCTCCGTATAATTAGGGATAAACCTTCTAAGAAAATTAATTTTTGCAAGAAAGGTTTGTATCTCTTTCTTGTTCCTTGGCAAAGATAGAGTCTAAATAGATGAAACTCTCTTTGGATCAATGAGAACTCCCTCCTTGGAAACAATATTCCCTAGTAATACCCCTTCCTTTACAGCAAATAAGGATTTCTTTGGATTGATGGATATGCCAAATTTTTTGCACCTGTCAAAAACCTTGCTCAAGTGCTTTAAATGATTTTCATCAAAACCAAAGAAAACAGTTAAATCATCTAGATAAATGACAGTAAATCCAGATGTTTTACCTACAAATACCAGATCCATGACTCTTTGGAAGGTTGCTCCAGCATTTGTTAATCCAAATGGCATCCTAGCATACATGAATGTACCCGAGGGAGTAGTAAAATCAGTTTTGTCTTGGTCAGCTTGACTCACCATAATCTAGTTGTAACCAGAAAATCCATCTAGCATAGAAATCCTATTTGCACCTGAAACTTTTTGAAGTAGATGATCCATTTGGGCAATGGGTAGTTATCCTTTAAATATGATTTGTTAGATTTCATAAGTCTACACATAGCCTAATTTCACCATTCTTCTTTCTGATAGGAACTAGGTTAGCTACCCAGTCAAAATACCTTAGAGGGACTATGATATGAGCATCAAGTAGCTTTTAAATTTCTTTCTCAATAGTTGGAAGAAGTATTGGATTGATTCTTCTTAGTTTTTTGTTGGAATAGTTTTGCTTCTAGTTTTAAAGGAATCTTATGCCCAATTAAAGAAGTATCATAAGTTTTTAACTCATTATAAGACTAGGCAAAAACATCTTGGTAATTTTTTAAGAAGGTTCAAATATTTGTTTTTAACATCCAAAGGAAAAGATGAGGACAATTTAACATATATCACTTCATTAAAAGTCCCAATATTTCATTCTTCAATTTCTTCTTCAGGTGAGTTAAACAAGGTTACTTTGGAGACATCATTATTATCAAATAGTTTTTCCAATGGAACTAATCCTTTGGGAATAAAATTATTAGATAATTGAAGGATATCATGATCAATAATTTTAGGACTGAATGAAGTTTTTGGGCTTTGTTGATTTGATTATTGAACATCTTTTTTATCTTCTTCAATTTGCATATTTGAAAATTCATCAATGACTTGAAGAAAAGATTGTAATTGTTCATCATCCTCAAAAATCTGCCAATGTTTAAGGTTATCAGGAATTGATGGTCTATACTTGACTTGAATCTAGTATTCCAACAATACTGGCTTTGGGATTTTGAAAGAGCTCGCTGAGACAGCAAGTGAATCAGCATGCATATTTTCATCTCTAGGTATATCAGTTATGTTAAATCCTTGGAAGAAATTTTCAATTGTATCCTAAACTTCATTTCTATAAGACCTAAGACTTGGGTTCTTTGCTTAACACCGGTTTCTAATCTGCTTCACTATTAGCTCAAAATCAGAAAAAACACTCAAGTTTTGAACCTTTAGACTCTTAGCTAGTTCAAGACCAAGAAGAAAAGCCTCATACTCATCCACATTATTGGTGACTTCAAATTCAAGTTTACATGACGGAGTTATGTTTTCTTTATTTGGTGAAATTAAAACAATTGTTGCCCCTGCTCCTTCCTTTGAGCAAGAGACATCAAAATAAAGCTTCCAGATATCTGATTCTACAATTTTGGGTTTGGGAAATGTATTCTCAATGGCGAGTTGAGTATTTGATGAATTTTGCAATGAAAACTGAAAGAAAACAAAATCCTGATCTATTACATAGATGGGGTGATTTTTTGCTCGATCAAACCTACAAATAGTATGGAGGAATCTAACTTCCCTATATAACCTTAAATGTTCACCTCCATAGATTGGAATAGTAGCAAAAGACATGTCCATCTGAAGTGATCCTCATGATCTAGATAGGAGCATGCCAAACTTGGTAGGAATATCAGTGACAACTATGTCTAAAACTACACTCTTCACAGGTATTTGGGCTAAGGTCACAACTAGGTCTTTGATTAGTCCTAGGCATGGTACTTTCTTTGAATCAAAGGTGTAGAGGTCGTGATAAGAACGAGTAACTTGTAACTGGAGCTGGTCCATAATTACCTTTGGCATAAGTTTATGAGAAGCTCCGTAGTCCAACATGCAATTATACAAAATAAAGTCATGGACTTTTAAAGTTACATAAAAGGGTGGAACAATCTCATCAATCATATCAGAACTAGGGCCAAAAACTACTGAGGTTTTTTCATCTAGCAAACTAATAATATCTCCCTCGGCATCTACACTAGAGAATTATATCCATTTAGAAACATGATTTTTATAACCAAGGTTTTTGGGAAGTTCAACGAAAGGGGTAGGAATCTTGACCCTTTCCAATTTATTTTCAATATTAAAAGTTGTAAAAATGGTCTTATCAAATGAAAAGGTTTCAGTAGATGAATCTATAGTTTGAGGTGTTGGATTTTACGTTTGAATAGATTTTATTGCGAGTTCAATTATAATGGTAGATTTTGAAGGTCTACCTGGGCCTGATCAAGGTCTTAGATCATACTTCTTATTTAATTCTACAATAGAAAATTTAGAGAACGCTTGATATTTTGAAAGTTGAGCATCTCCTTGTTCTTGTTCAAAAGACTGGGGGGGAGATGAAGGAACTATTTCCATTTGTACTGCTGAAGAATCAACATTATTGATATCTTCAATGATTAAAGGACCTATATCATGTGCCTATTGATCATCAATCAACAAAGGTGGTTGAATGTTTTGATTAGAACCTGGTCTCTAAAGGACCTTCATTTGAAGAGCTCTTTGAAATTGAGTTTGAACTTGAGGTCTAACAGTAGTTTGCTGAGTAGTTGTAGGTTGTGATTCAATTTTAGAAATCCTATTAGAAAGATTTCTAAGTAAAGACGTAATTTCGTCAATTTTTTTATCTTCAAGTTTAGTTTCGGAAGAAGATGAATCATCAACCCTAGATTTTAATTTTCTTTCTTCTTTCTCTACTTTAGCTTTAAGTTTGCTAGAAGCAGACCTATCAGCTTCTACATCTATAGCATTTGTTTGCATGTCTTCTACTGTATTAGATACCCTTTCTCTCAGCATGACTGCAAAGTCATCTTCAAATTATTTGGAAAATCTAACTTTTGTAGCTGCTACTAGTGGTTTACAATCAGTAGGAATTTTATAATAGAGTTTGTTAAATATCTTAATGAATTCAGCAACTGGTTTACCAGGGTTTCTCTTCAATTCTTCAAATTTAGTGACAAAGTAGACAGGATCCTTCTTTATCCCCCATTGATTTTTAAAGATAGTTATGAGCTCATTCCATGTTCTAATAGAGTCAGGTCTAAGTTGCCTAAACTAGATCCTAACATTTCCTTCTGAGGATTGCATAAATAATTTCATATAAACATTTTCCTATTCTATGTTCATATTGTCAGCAAAATCTAGGAAAGTTGATACATGATCTTCTGTTGAAGGACCAGTTTATCCATTAAATCTTGGTGAATTCTTTAGATATCCATCAGGAAAATTTGCCAATTTTTGAGGGAGGACTAGAGTAGCATACCTTGCTTGTACAATGGGTTGAAAATCCATGATAGCAGGAGGAGTATGGGGTGGCTGAGAGGATGATGATGAGGAAGAAGAAGATTATGAAGATGAATGTGATGAATAAGAATTCGTAGGGGTATTAGTATATGGAGGAGAGAAAGAGGGAGGATACCTCCTTAAATATTTCAAAGGGATTTTAATAACCAACTTTTCAACTCCTTATGGAAAGTCTTCCTTATTATCAAACAAAGGATTCGAATAGAAAGAGAATGTCTCTTCAAAATTAGTAGAATTTGATGGAATAGAATAAGGAGTTGGAGAGATGAATTCTGTAGGTTTGAATTCAGGTAAATGTAAACCCAATTCTTCCTCAGATGAAGGTTATTTTATAGGAATGGATGGTACTTTATATGGCTCAGGTGATTGTATTAAAAAGGTTGATGGAATATCTACTCCTCTTGAATGGAGTTCAAAAACCCTAGGAGGTAGTTCAGTCCAATCAGGTGGATGGCACAAATGAAAAAGGATCTACAGATGATATATCTTCAGGGTGTAAAGCTGAAGAAGAAGAAGAAGAGGTTATATGTCTTCTCCTTGAAGAGGCTCCCCTAATTAGTCTTTTTGGATCTGGTAAAGTGTTAACAATCTCAGAATCAGAACGTGATCTAGTATGCTTAAAAGAAGCCAACTTGAAACAATGGAATCGTCAGGTGAAAGTTTTTAACCTATGTCCTATCCTTTATTCACCTTAAAGGAAAAGGGAAAATCATTGCCCCAGGGAAAATCTAACTTTCAATCCTTCGCTCCCCAGAAACGGTGCCAATCTGATCTTGTCCTTTGAGATAACTTAAGGTCAATTAGTCATGCCAAATCATCTATAATTTTTTTGCTTTAAATAATTGGATGACCAGTGAACAAATATTATAAACAGGTGCTTTAAACTTAGATAGATTCTTAAGTAAAACAAAAGGTTGTTCTTTAACTACACATGGTTGATTTGATTTTAATGGGATGGAGAAGTAGAGCATGACAGGTATAATTGATTTGATATTCAAAATGAATATTTAACCATTTATAAGGAGAAATTAAGAAAACAGTGCTTTCTTAATCAACAAAATCTAATCAAATTGTTACAGAAATCTGGTGTAATTTATATTTTAAAGAGGAACTTACAATAACAAATAGTTCTATAAATTATTTTGTTATTTAAAATCACAACTTCACAAAGGATTCAAAATGAGACTGAAACTCGGTTAAATTTTAAATCGGATAATTGCAAAAGACTTAATTTATATGAAGAAAACATAATGAATAAACAAGATGAAATACAACTCACTGAGAAACAAACCATATGAGGTAAATCCAAAAGCTTTTATTATTTCAAAAATGCTCTAGCTTAGTACAAATCTTCTTGATATCTTGTTCAAGGGTTCAACCCATGATCACTCAAAGGAGGAGTTATTTTTACAAAATTTGCAAAATATCTACAATCTATTTTGGAATGGAATACCAAAATAGTACAAAATACAAAAATAGAACCATATAATAGGAAAGGAATAACTGCTGAAGAGATGGCTCTATCCTTTGGAAATCTATTGATGATCTGGCCTAAAAACATTGTTGAGTTGTCATGTTGTTAGAATGAGCAATTACTCAATTGTTTCACACAATTTATGCCATCCTTCTTCACTTGGAATTTCCACATTCGCCATCTTTCTAAATGTTTCATCCACCTCTATGTATCTCTCAAAATTAGGCTTGGTGAGAAACAAATGTTTAATTTCATGCAAGATGGTTAAATCAAACTACAAAGCTTCCATGAAATCCCTCCCTGTTATATGTCCTTTAACTCCTACAAATTTGGTTCTGTCTACTGCAATAGCATATAACTCTTTGCAATAATCATCTAATATAATTAATTTATCATTCAAACCTACTAATCCTGGCAACCCTTTCTGATTTAAGACATTAAATTTTGAATGAAGTATTTTGGCAGAAACATCAAGGGTTTGACATTTAGTTTCTAATTGATTGATCAAATTCCTTTTTTGTAATACCTTATTGATCTCAAATATGGTGGTTGTTTGGTCATAGATAATTATTTATTCTAATTCTTCTCTGCTCTTTGAATTTAAAACCTTGATCATATTTGTTGCTTTTGTTGGCTTAGTCTTCAAGGCTACTTTCTGTTCTGCAATCCCAGTTCTGCATCTTGTAATGAGTTCTTGCTGCTCAAAAATAATCTGTATGGATGGCCATACCTATGTCATGGATTGGCTGAATTTTGTCCAAATATTTTCATTGGCATGAGCGAAAGTGTCTTCCATCAGGGACTCACTATCTAACTTCTTGATTTTAAGTTCCAATTTGTGAGTCTTCTGCATTTCTTGCAGATACAAAGTATCATTTTGTACTTTCTGCAACTCTAGATTTTGGAATTTTTCAGTAATTTCTTGTTTTCCTATTTTTGTATGGACAATTTCTATGATAATGTGGTTGGATTAGTTGTTGTTGATGTAGACTCAATGGTTTTTTATGGTTAACTAGGCTCTGTACTTGCAACTACTATTGGGACTGTTGTGAGTGGAACCGTGGCAAGTTGTTCTACTTCCTTCTCTTTCAATAACGCTTCAATTTTCTCTTCCATTTTCTTCAACTGTATATTCTACTCGATGGTAAGCTTGAGCATATCCTCCTTTTGTTATTCATTCTCTTCCATATCCTTGGTCAGAGGATCTTCTGTTGAAGGCAACTTTAATTATTTCTTCAATGCAACAATGTCTGCATCTTTCTTCTTAAGGAGTAGCTCTCCAGCTTTTACATCTTTGGGATCATATCCCACTTTAATTACAAAATCCCCTAATGATTTTATTCTGTTGTCTTTGGCTAAAGAATAAATATTTTCTAACTTAAGTTGGGACTAAACATTAGATAGGGTAGTCTTACATTTAGACAGAGACATAGTTGTAGTTGTCATAGTAGAAAGCAACATCTCACCAATTTGTTTGTGCATATCCATCTGATCAATTGGATGGATTTGACTGGTATCAAATGAAAACACTGCCTTTTGGTAATCTGATGGTGATTTAGGAATGGAATCTGGGCTTGCAAGAAATCCATTTGTATTCTGCCTTTCTCACTATCAAAATCAGAAGGAAGCCTATGTTGGGAGATTGAAGTTTGTTTCCAGAACTGGTTGTACACGTTGGACTTTAAAGTCTCATTTTTCTATTTAGTTTCTAGGAACTTTGAAAATATATTATGATCATCCAAAGAACTAGATCCAGTGGACTAAATAATTTCTAGAGGTTCTCTAGAAGGCAATGTTATAGGAAGAGTAGTTGAAACACTAGTTTTTGGAGGAGTGGTTGAAGCATTAATCCCTACTGATGTAGACACTTCTGGATCTCCATGATCAATGATCACTATCAGAGTTTCTTTTGCTGATGTGACCAAGCTAACCTTAGGCTTCTTTTGTTGAAAAGTAAATCCTTTCATAATATCTTCAATAGATGAAGTATTCTCTTAGCCTCTTCTATTACTTGCTCTGAAAAACTGGAGTATGTTCAGTGGGGGTAGATACAACCTGCTCATCTTCTTCTTGAAGAGTCTGATCAACCCATTGTTCTTGATTCATATATTTTTCTATTTCAGGCCTTGGAGTGTGATTATAAGGAGTCATTTTAAAATTAACTCTCAAAGCAAAAATGATTCCAAAAGGATCATAGGACCAAGTGATACTAGGCTGGTAATTCATCTTCCTTAACAATGCATCTGCCTCAAAACTAGTTGATCTGGTGTTACAAATAAATGATCCAATCTGTGCTTTAAGCTTGAATTGAGACTTCCTTTTACCTAACACAAAGTGTATCTCATTCATGTGAATCATTTGCCTAATATATTCCAGAGAAAAGATTCTCATAGGGACATATTTGGGCATCTTATATGGTGCAAGCTCACAACCATATACTCTTATCTCAGTATAGTTCTAGAATCCTATAGTATAGTTTGGTTTATTCACTTAAGTGTAGAATCCTTTTTATTTCATCCCCAATCCTAGGCTTTGTCTGACTGTTAAGGAGTTGTGCCACTGAATGTATGAATACATCTACAATTTCTGCAAATGAGGAGGTAGTAGAAGTTATTCTAACTATTTTTGTCCAATGAATTACTGATTGATTCACTCCTTGATCATCCTGCTTGCTGATTTTGATAGATAATAGATCTCCTTGCTGAAAAAGAAACATGTGGACAATTAAAAAGTTGTAACTAAACACTCCCTGCACAGTGAAGTTCATGAATTGTTCATGTATATTATCAGCCAAGAATAGGCTATAGTATATGAATGATGGTTGTTTATATTTATTAAAAATGGATAGGAAACCAAGGATAGTCTCATCAACGGACTGGTCATCTGGGTATCCTAATAAATAGGAAAGCAAAGAATGCAATGTTTAGAGGCTTCAGGAAACATTGCAAATGAGTAAGGTCGATTTCTTTTGGGCAATTCTGGATCCTCAGGAAAAAAAATCTCAAAACTTTTGGCTCTCTATGGGGAGGTTAACTTATGGTACAGATCCATAAGTGTTTCTACTGAAAAATGAGTGGGAGATTCATATTAGGGGATTAAGAGCATTTGATTTATGATTTCAATAGAAATGGTAATCAAAATGTCTCCATTTTAGCCATGACAACTCTTTTCATAGGATCATATTTGGCTTGACACCAGGTAATAAGGTTAGGGAACTCATGTGTCTTTGGGAAACTAAAGAGAGGTAACAGAGATTCCCAAAGCCTAATTGGATCTTATTTGTCAAGATAATTTTGTTTCGGCCATAAGCGTAGTTCATAGAAATCGAACTCACACTTGGCTTCTGCAATTTTGAATAGTGAGTCTACTAGAGGAGCATGCTCAAGGTCAAGTTGAATTGGATTGGAAGAATTTTCATCCACACTCTTGTTTTTGGATTTTACTTTTGGGGCCATACTGGCACACAGAAGGAAAAGGAATGTTGGCAATAGACTAGGTGAATAAGAAAAGTTTTGCAGAAATCGTTTACCTGTGAATATCAGAAAAAGTTAGAGGAAAGTAAGAAAGAGGTAGGAATAGGTTTATTTATAACATGTCGAGAAAGTGGTAATGGTTTAATTCATAATCGTAGCTGCTTTAATGCACAGGAGTGGAGCTATAATGGTTGATTACAACGGGTATGACAACAAGGTAGTGAGAATTTGAGGTGGCAACAAATATGTCGAATAGGATACGGGTAGGTGAGGTGGAAGCTTTGATGGATTGAGGGATAATGGTTAAGGCGTAGGATGAAAAAGTCGTTGGCAGAGGGGAAGCCATGATCGATTTGCAGGGGGTAGCGAGTGGTTTGTGGTTTTGAGCAAGGGGGTGAGGAGTGATATGATGGCGACAAGTAAGGTTGGGGCATCTGCCATGGAAACCACTTTACGGACCCCCCCACCCCCATCACGTTAATGAGAAACGATCGAGGGGGGTGAAAAATATCTCTCCATCGTTGATCCAGGCAGGGAGAAGATCTATTGTTGAACCATGCGCCCTTCTTATTAAAAGCCGACAAGACTTTTTGTCATTTATTGACTTGGGTCTAATCAAATATGCACTTTATAACATAATTTCAAATGCCAAAGGTTTATAACCAAAGAATTAATCATAAATTAACAAAATTTAACATTTTTCTAATGTGGCGCATTTAGACTAGCAGCCTTTGCATTTATTTTTATATGAAAATGAAGTCTTTGTTTTCTTTCTGCTTCCCTAACATTTTATTTTTCTTTTGCCCTCTTTCTTTAGGGAAGCTAACTCCGATCATTTTATTGATATGGATATCTATAACATACAAAATTGTCCTAACATTTTAATTTTGTCTTTCTTTTCATCCATATCCTATCTTAACGTTTTGAATTTATTTTTGACTAATATTCTAACTTATCAAAACCAAATAATGTTACAACACCTTTCTAGAAAATTTTGTAGATATGGTCAAATGATGGCTCTAGATTCAAGGGTAATGGCAAGGGGTTTAGCCATCTGTTAGAATCTCAACACCATTTTTCTAGAAACCTTGTTTGTGTTACAATATAGTCCTACTTCTCAGTTAAGACCTATAGGCTCATCCAAGGGAGGATTCATCACAAATGTTTATGGGCCTCTGCAAATGGTAGAAAAAATGGATTTTCGCTAAAATATGGAACAAATAGTTTACCCATTGAATTATATCTTAGGTGGGGAATTTAATTCAACGTCTTCCCTAATGGGAAAAAAGGGGGGAACGTGACATCTAGAAGCTAGAAGTGAAGTTTGTCAAACTTTCAACTAGGATCTTAATCCTCGAAACACCCAAACTATCAATGATCTCAAAGCACTGAAGCCTCAATTCTTCCTATAGTGGGATCTAACCACTAGTTTATCTCTTTGAAATTATATATCATGCATGTTAGGTATGTGTTATATTCTTTCCACGACTAGCCCCAAGCATTATTACATTTCGCAGGGGCAATGGGGGGTGAGTAGAGGGGGTGTTAGCCCCCTTTCACGGGGTCTAGGGTAACGCCATGAGAAAAAAAAATATGTGGACCCAAGGATGGGGAGAGAACCAAAATATGGTGGGAGGACCTACCATGGTTTTGGGCATGATGGCTTTTGTCCATGGTATTTTGAATATTTGGTCAAGGGAACTATAGTTATGTTCTAATTCATGGTTAAAGGATTGGGGTTTATGAATGTTACGACATGTATATAATGTATTGCAACATTGAAAAGAATATATGAAAATCAATATGGCTTTCCCGGTTTGGGTTCCAGGAGAAAACATGTGTATATTTTATGTTCTCACCATTGTATATTCTTTTGTTTTAAGAATCTGTTAGCAAGTGATTTTTGTATACGGTTAAAACCTACATTTGGTATCATAGATGTTTCAACTTCAAAGGGACGCCTTTGCTGCTAAGGAGTTTTTATCGAGCCTGTGGTAGACCCTTTTATAGTGGGAGATCTACAGGATCGATTCTTGCGGTGAAAGGAGATGGTGAATAATGGAAAGATAGAGATCGATAAATTCAATGGACAAAATTTTGAGTTATGGAATCCCAAGATGGAGGATCTATTGGTGGATAGATATTAGTGGATTATTGTATATCTAGGTAGAGCACCAACAACAATTTTGGGAGAAGACTTGGCGAAGTTAGATCGGAAGGTGAAGAGAACAATAAAATTGTGTCTCTCAGATTACGTATTGTTGAATGTATCAGGGGAAGCTACAATAAAGGATTTGTGGGACAAGTTAGGGAATTTGTGTCAATGTAAGTCTCTGGTGATCAAACTGATCCTGCAGAAAAATTTGTATGAATATGAAGGATGGATACTGCGTGACAGAGCATCTAAATGCCTTCAATATTGTGTTAATTTCGTTTTTATCTATTTATATTAAAATTAAAAATGAATATAAGTGCATCAGTTTGTTGTATTCTCTACCAAACTCATGGGATAGTTTGGTTGTTTCTATAGGTATCAATACAACTACCTTGAACTTTGATGAAATAGCCTCATGCTTATTGTCAAAGGAAATGAGATGGAAAAATATGTACAGCTAGAATGGAGATCCTTATCTATAAGAGGATGGTCCCATAATGAAAATAAAAACAAGTCCTCAAGTGAGAAATATAAATCTAGAGGGAGATCTAAATCTCCAAGAAAATGTGTAAAGGTGTGTTAGAAATGTGGAAAATAAGGGAACTACAAAAAGGATTGTAGATCTAAAACTCCTGAGAAAGGAAATGGATATGATGATGCTCCTTTTATAGAGATGAGAAACACCTCAGATGAAGGTGGGGATGTGCACTTGGGCTTTTCTTCAAGTACACATGTATATGATGAGGCATGGCTGATTGACTCAGGTGCATCCTTTCATTTCACTCCCCATAGGGAGTGGTTCTACGAGTACAAGAAATATGATGATGGTGATGTCTTCCTAGGGGATGACAGGAAGGCCAGAATCATAGGATGCGGAAAGTCAAGATAAAGATACAAGGCATGTGTTTGAAATTTTTCCCTATATTCTTATATTCAAATTTCGTGAGGACCCAATGAAGTTTTGGTATCCTATATTGTGGAAGCATGAAGCTTCTTTAAATTTTTGTTTAATTCAAGATGTGTTTGTGAAGCAAGTGTGTTGCACGGTAACTGGACAAGATCCTTCTTGAATATTTACAGAGGTCGAGGCTTTCCTACTTGGCAAAGGGGAATATGAGGAAAGAGAAATAAATATGGTTATATGAACTTATGGTTTTGAATATAGGCCATTTATTTTTCCAACATTTGTTCTAGATAGGTATTTTGTTGTTGAAGTTTACAAGAAACATCATCATTGGTTATTTATATTTGAAAAGAAAAAGAAAAGACAATTTATTTATTTTTCGTCTACTGTTGGAAAAGCAATTGTGAAGAATATGGCTCATGCTCTCGTTTTTGCAAAGTATTTGGATTCTTTCAAATTAAGTGAAGACGTTGAGGACAGAAAATGGTGGAGAGTTCTAAAAAAGGAATTTTAAGAGTTTTCAAAGAAGTGTGGTATAGCATGATAGAAGACTACTCAATGCACACCTCGGAAAAATGGAGTTGCGGAAAGAATGAATAGGACATTGATGGTAAAGGCAAGAAGAATGCTCTGTGGTGCTGTATTAGAGCAATAATTTTGGGTAGAGGAAGTGAATGCTACATGTTACATGATATATGGATTGGTAAGAAACCCTCTCTCTCACATCTCAGGGTATTTGGTTGTGATGCATAAGTACATGTTCCAAAGGAGAAAAGAACTAAGTTGGATAGAAAATATGAAGCGTGTGTCTTTATTAGGTATAAGGATTTTTTAAAATGTTATAAACTTTGGAACCTGGAAACAAGGAAGGTTGTATACAGTTGAGATTTCATGTTTAGAGAGGTGAAAGATGTTATTTAACATGAAGTCCTACCAAAGGAAAAGGAACTAGAGAATATGGAGTTTGAACTAAAGGAGGAAGAATTAAACTCTACAATAGAACAAAAATCAGAAGAGGAAGAGCCACAAACTCTGGTTTTGGGGAGATCAGTTCAAGAGAGAAGGAATCTAGAGACGTATAGTCCATTTTTGTTCGAAATTTTCTTTATCTATCACTGGTGATGATTCCAGAACTGTTAGGGAGGCAGTGGATTCAAATGATGGAAAACTCTACAAGGAGGCCATGGTTGAAGAAATCACATCATTAGAAAAAAAATGAGGCTTGGGATCTAGTGGAGTTGTCATCTCGAAGGAAACCCAATGGAAGCAAATGGGTGTTTAAGGAGAAGATGAATGCAAAAGAAAAGGTGGAGAAATACAAATCTTGGTTGGTAGCAAAAGGTTATTCCCAGGTGTGAGGAATTGATTTTGATGATATTTTTCTCATGTTTCCAAGTTAGCTTCTATTATATTACTTTTATCTGTTGTTGTTGCTTTGGGTTTTAAGGTAGAATAGATGGATGTGAAGACAACCTTTCTTCATGGGGATCTAGAAGAAGAGATCTACATGAACCAACCAGAATGATTTTCAGTGAAGGGTGAGAAAGAACTAGTATGAAAGTTAAATGGGTTAAAATTGTCACCAAGGATGTGATATCAAAAATTTGATACATATATACAAGGACTGGACTTCGTAAGGAGAAAACAGGATCACTGTGTGTATTTCAAATTAATTAGTAATGGTTTTATTTATTTGGTCTTGTAAGTGGATGATATGTTACTTATTGGAAATGGAAAAGAAATTATCTAGGATTTGAAGACCCAATTGACCTCTAAATATGACAGGAAGGATCTTGGTGTTGTAAACTGCATTTTGGGCATGTAAATTAAATGAGATTGGGAAAATATGAATCTCTAGTTAAACCAAAGGAAGTATGTCGAGATAATATTATAGAGGATTAATATGCAGGATAGTAAATCGGTGAAGGTTCCTATTCCTATAGGTGAAAATTTATATGTTGAATAGTGTCCCAAGATGGAAGAGGAAGAGCATTATTGTATATAAAAGTTGGCTTTGCTATCTTTAATTTTTGTTTATTTAGAGTTTCGTGTGTAATGAATTTCACATGAGTAATAGTAATAATTGGTGTTTGTGAAGAAAATGGAGAACTGTAAAGTGAAATGGGATTTGAATACATTATTCATTGACAAAGTAACTTTTTTTTTTTCTGTAAATGAAAAATGGGTAGAAGACAAGGGAAAGAGGTTATTTGTAGTGATACATTTAACTCACTTTCTAAGATCGATGATAACTTTGACTGGTCAAGAAGTTATGATAGATTTGTGAATCTGTCAACAAAAGAGAAAACAAGTAACAAGATTTGGAGTACCAGATTAGTGAGTGTTGGGTGTGTTCCAGAGGTCTTTGATTTTAGATAAATTTGTTATCTCTATGAAAATAATTTTTATTTTAGAAAGAGGGAAATTAATGAAAACAAGTTACTAGAACTGAATAAGCGTTTAGAATTGTTCATTGTGGATAGTTTCCTAGAGCTTAAAGGGCACAAAGTTGACATTATGTGGGAATTCATTTCTGCAACTTCTAAGGTTCATTTTGATCTTTATTTTGTAAATATTTCTTTGCTTAGGAAACGGTTTAGGGATTTATATTGTCTCTTTGCTTGTGTAGTAAGGCTAGAAAGTACATCACATGTCCTGAAATTAATTTTCTATGTGCTTTATGAGACATACAAAAATAATTGTATGTTCGATTGGTCTTATGTCATTTCGAACGAATTATTTGTTCAGTTACATAGATTACCCAAGAACAATGGATTCTTTATGATGTCATAACTGATAACACTTTTCATGTCAAGGCATGTGTTTGACAGTTTGCCTTGTAATATTATATTCAAGTTTCATGAGGATCCAATGTAGTTTTGGCATCCTATATTATGGAAGCATGAAGCTTATTTAAATTTTTGTTTAATTTAGGATGTGTTTGTGAAGTAAGTGTATTGCATGGTAACTAGACAAGAGCGTTATCGAATATTTACAGAGGCTAAGGCTTTCCTACTTGGCAAAGGGAATAAGAGGAAAAATAAAGCAATATAGTTATACGAACTTATGGTTTTGAAGATAGGTCATTAATTTTTCCAATGTTTGTTCTATATAGGTTACTGGAGTTTGTACGAAATGTCATTGTTGGCTATTTATATTTGAACAGAAAAATAAAAGACTATTTATTTCTTTTCCATTTACTATTGGAAAAGTGACTGTGAAAAATACAGCTCACACTATCGTTTTTACAAAGTATTTGGATGCTTTCAACTTAAGTGAAGTTGTTGAGGACAGATAATGGTGGATATTTATGCAACAAGGAATTTTAAGAGTTTTCTAAGAAGTATGGCATATCAAAAGAAAAGACTACTCCATACACACCTCAACAAAATGGAGTTGTAGAAATAAATAATAGGACATTGATGGAAAAGGCAATAAGCTTGCTCAGTGGCACTATATTAGAGTAGGAAGTTTGGGAAGACGAAATGGATATTGCATGTTACATGAGATATGTGTTGGAAATACTGGGGGGGCGAGGGGTGAATCAGTATTCCTTTTCAATTGTTATTTTTACCAGTTAAATCATTTATATTTAGAACACAAAATGAAGAATAGAAATAAATTCTTTTATTAATATAATCTTTACAATAAATCAGGTACAATATATATAGGGCTCCAACCTGTTGCCAAACACCAACTTGAACTTTTTGTGAGGCTCCAACCTCTAGGGTGCCAACCCTGTCCTGTCAAGGCACCAACCTTGGATTTAGGAGCACCAACTCCAAGGACACCAATCCTTCCAATTCTAAGGCACCAACCCCAAGGGCTCCGACCCTCTGCTAATTAATGTCTAGATATGTTTGGCAGTAATTCTCTGCTCCCAAAATCTTCTTCACTGAATTCTGTCAATCTACAGCTTCGTTGTAGTCTCCATGCTACATCACCAATGACATCCTGTCTTCATATGAAGGAGTCTTCACAACTCTTCATATTGCCCACACAGAGTCTGCAAAGTTACCTCATGATGATTTCAAATAGCCATCATGATCTCCAATAATGTCTCCAAGATCTACTAATGCTTTTCAACAAGATATCTTTGATAAGTTGCGCTAAGCCTCAATATTTGCACAAAAAAAAATTCTCTATTTCAACCTTTGTTCTCACTGTCACGTTAAATGCTTTAGGAGTGACTACTTCAAGAGTAACTGCTTCAGGAGTGATTTCTTTAGAGGAGTGATTGTCACAGTTTCATATTTCGGATTCAATTAAAAACAACCATGTTCATACTCAGATAATCTTCTTAGATCTATAGAGCGTCCTTTTGAACTGTTATATGAATCACTGTCAAACACAGGTCCAAGCTTTTCAATAAGTAACCCAGTCAATAGAATGTTCGACCTTCAGCTTCCTTCTTCTTCCGCTAGACCTTTCGGTTTCCTTCTTCGCTCACTCGACCTTCGGCTTCCACTTTCGTTCGCTCGACCTTTGGCTTCCTTTTTCTTCTGCTGGACCTTTCAGCTTCCTTCTTCGCTCGCTCGACCTTCAGCTTCCACTTTCATTTTCTCGACCTTTGGTTTCCTTTCTTATGCTAATTCACATTCACGAGTTGTGAACTGTCCTTCTTCTCTATGATATATACCCGAGATTCGTTGCCTGAAGTGAAGCGTTTCAACTTGTATATATATATGAGTTTTTTCGTTAACCAAAAGACACGTTCATTGTGAGGAGAGGCTGACTTATGAGTTTGCACATTAAAATATTTTATCAGAGAGGCACTTTTTTAATATTCATCCAAGGCTATACCCACATGGAGATCCCACATTAATTGCATTCGCAACATTCATGAACATCGAAGTTATTCCTTTAATCCCACAATCGCAATTTTCGGAGGTTTGCACATAACATAGTGATTCCACTGGAGGGAGCGATGGAGGCGACCAGAATCGTTGAGCATCTCACTGAAGATCAGATCTCCGAGCTCAAGGAGGCGTTTAGCTTTTTTGACAAGGATGGGGACGGACGAAGAAGAATAGCGGCAGTGGATTCCGTTCTGTGCATTGATCGGAAGAAGACGGCCGCAGCCGTGACATACTGCAAGCGGAACCGAGGTTTGATAAAGATCAATGGATACCCCATTGAGTGGATTGATCCTGAGATTCTCCGTTACAAGGCATTCAAGTCCGCTGGTGTGGATGTGAGAATTAGAGTAAAAGGAGGGAGGTACAGCTCGCAGATTAACCCCATTAGGAAATGCATTGTGAAAGCACTGCTTGCCATTTACCAGAAGTACGCGGATGAGCAGTCGAAGAAGGAGATAAAGAATATTCTTGTTAGGTATGACAGGACTCTGCTGGCGGATGATTCAAGGCATTACGAGCCGAAGAAGTTTGGAGGTCTTTCTGCTGACCAGCGCTCTGCTCTGGAGCATTTGGCCAAAGCCAAAGACGCGGCAGGGTTGGGATCTGAATGGTTTCACACTGGATCGATTGTTGAAATCAAAGAAGGGGGTCTGCATGAAGCAGATCTGCACTCCCCCTCAATAGATTTGCCCAAACACTGCAGATCCGGTCTGGATCTAACAGATCTGGCCAATATTAGAGAACACGCAGAACCTAGGCAACAGATCGGTGGCAATGAGTACAGATCGAGCATCGGGTCTGTAGATCTAGACCTGCAAATGGAAGATCGACCCTATATGAGGTCAGATTTGGAAGATCATTTATAGCTAGAGCACACCAGAAATAGCCGCAACTCCGATTTAGGCAGACCGGGAACTCAGTCATCACCCAGGCCACAGGTAACACTAACTCGTTTTCATATTTTTATTAAAACCCCTGAGGGGAAAACTTGCTTAGTGTGGGTACATGCAGAAAGGACTATCATGGAGCTGAAACAGCAAATATGGGCATTGACGGGATACCCTGTTCAGATCCAACATTTGGTCAGTGGTAGGTGGTCCCTCCAGGAGAGTAGAACCCTGAAAAACTATGAGATTAGTCCAGAAACATCCATTGTTTTAAACTTCAGGCTAAGAGGAGTGGCCCTGCCTCAGGGACAGCCAAGCTCCTTAGGAGCAGACAAGGGAAAAAATACAACACCTCAGCAACAACCCAAAGGAGGCTCCTCCTACAAAAATATTTTACAGGGTAACAGAGATTCAGGGTCTTCTCCAGATCAAGGTGGGTATACACCCAGGCCATACATAGTAGATCAGCTAGGGCAAACTCCAGCCCTCAACTTCGATTCTACAGGGCTTGACGTTTTCGTTAAGTCTTATGAAACGCAGGCCCTAATATGCCGTCTTAACAGTTTTTGGCCAAAGCCAATGGATCTATTTTACTGGATTTTTACCACTTGGACAATGGAATGTGACATACATTTATGCTCTAAAGGGTTTTTTTAGTTAGATTTGTATCCAAGGAAGTCAGAGATACAATCATCAACATTGGGCCTTGGTTTTGGGGAAGATCGGGGCTGTTTATGACCCCATGGTTCCCAGATTTTGATCCAAACAAAATGACCGTCTCCAAAGTGTCGGTCTGGGTTCGCCTATATAACCTTCCCCTTCACTTTTGGAGTGAACGAGTAATGGAAGGAATTGGGAACAGTATAGGAAAATATATCAAAACAGATCTGGAAAGGATTGATGAAAGGGTCTACACTTTTGCACGCATTTGTGTGGAAGAAGATTTAAGAAAAGGACTGTCGGACAATATAAGGTTGATCTACAAACAACAAAACTGGCTACAAGGACTAGACTACGAAAACACTACATTCAGATGTAGGATTTGTAAGCAGACAGGACACTTGCAAAACTCATGTCCAGAAGCCAAGAAAGCAAACAGTAAAAAGAAGCAGAAAGGGAAGCAGAGGAAAGGATGGAAATTTCCCCCCCTGTCTCAGAGGACGAAGAACCAGAAGCAGAAGAGGAAGATACCCTTGCAGAGAATGCTGAGTCCACCCATGGGAAGGAGACTCAGAAGGAAACCACACCAGAAAACAAGACTCCACAGTCCCATTCAAATCTGTTGGGTTGTGTTATATTATTTCCACATAGTTAACAGGGGGTTTGAGGGGTACCTGTAACCCCACTTTATGGGGTCTGGAACACCGCCCTGGAAAATTTTGGTTTTGGACCCTATGTTAGGTTGCGGACCCACCTATGGTTTTGTGCACGATTTTCACACATATTTTTTGGACTTGATGGTTTTCGGTCCATGGTATTGGACACGATGGTTTTCGGTCCATGGTATTTGATGCTTCGGCATGTATAAATATGTATTGTAACATTGAAAGGAACATAATGAAAAATCAAGCTGGTAGTCTCGGTTTTGAGATCCAGTGGGAAATCTCTGTGTATATGTGTTTTATGTGTTATGCTCTCATTTTATTTTTCCTGTGATTTAGAATTCGTATGCAGGTAATTTCTGTACTGGGTTAAAACCTACATGCTACATGCCTTTATCTCCTTTGTTGCATGCTCTCTTCTCCCTGATGTGTGGCGGGTTTGCTTTGTGCACGTATCCTCTAGCTGGATCTAGCTTCAGATGTCCCCTTCAATCCCATGGTTGCAGTTCTTTTGCTGTTGTGGCTTGATTTTACTGGGATTAGTTGCCACAGAAATTCCTATAGGAGCTCCTGTAGTTGCTTCTTGTTTTAAAATTTTTAGCTGATTTTTGTGTTGGGAGCTATGAGGATGGTGCCAAAGATGTTGATGAAGATGAAGAGATACTTGGTAAGCTTCAGGTGAGATTTGAGGTGTTACTCCTTTTATTTTTTGTTTTTTTTCTAAAAACTAGTTTATGTGTTTTGTGGGAAGGAAGGAAAAAATGATGATGATAAGGTGGTGTAGGTGTTGGATGGACAACAAGGAGGGTGGACATCTGTAGCAGTGTCTAAATGCTCTTCATGAAAACTCCCAGCCCCTCAAACTACTTTTTGGAACCATTTATGGCTCTCTGTGATTTCTACAGGATCCTCTTGTAAAACACACAGGGCCTCTTGTATAACACACAATTTCCGGAAATAAACACAATGTGGTTGAAGAAAGGTCAGAAATAATGGAGAAGAGTGTGGGGGAGATGAAATATGCTCTGTGGAATATTCTCTTGCTCCCTGTGGTCCACCTGTAACCTGCAATGCACATCCAAAGTCAATTCTCTTTTCCTTCTTTTCTCTATTTTTTCTTCTTTTTTTTTCTCTTTTCTTTTTGAAAGACAACTAGGGTGCCTCAAGGAGGTTTTCACCCTAAATTTCTACACTCGGCACCTCCAAGGGAGGTTTTCACCCAAGGATCTTATCCTCCCTCTTTTTTTTTCGTCATCATTGGGCCACCTCAACAGAGGTTTTCAACCCAATGATGGGACTCAAGCACCTCATGGAGGTTTTCACTTGAGTCCTTATTAATTTTTGTTTTTCTTTAGTGAGTGGATGATGTGGAGACTAAGACCTGCTCCAATACCATCATTATCTTATTTATTTTCAGTGAACTCTTGCTTGGAGAGGGGCTTCTTGTAAATTTTCAACCTATGTCCATTAACAAGCATGGGGATGGCTTCCTCATAAATGGTTCTCATCAGAAATAACCCACTGTCATTGCATTTTTCCACATTGTAGGGTCCCATCCATCTTGTCCTCAGTTTTCCTTTGAAGTCTTTAAACCTTGAGTGATAGAGCAGTGCCCAATCTCCCTCTTGGAATTGCTTCTCCTTGATATTTTTGTCATGCCATATCTTCCTCTAAAGCTAAACTACCTCTGTGTGGAGATGGGCCTGCAATCTTTGTTCATCCAATCCAATGAGCTAGAGTATTCTTTCCCTCTATGCATGGCTGAGGTCTAGCTCTAGCTAAGCTGCCACTCTTAGTGTATTGTATTCAAATTCTATTAACAACAAAAACTTCTTCCCATAGACCAATTCATAGGGTGTAAAACCTGTGGTGGTCTTCCAGTTGTGTTGTAGGCCCAGGTGGCATCAACTAGTCTATCCACCTAATCTTTTCTATTGCTGCTCACTACCTTGGTCAGAATTACTTCCAAAGTTTTGTTGGTGACTTCCACCTGCCCATTGGCTTGTGAATGATAAGGGGTGGAAGTCCTATGCTTGATTTTATGATCTGTGAGAAGGTCTTCAATCAACCTGGAAATGAACTGACTGCCTTGGTCTGTGATCATTTCTCTCGAATACCCAAACTTATAGAATATGTTTTCTCTAAAAAAATCAACTACTTTTTCCACTGTTGTTGCTTTGATTGCTTTTTTTTCCACCCATTTTGTCAGATAGTTAGTGCACACAATGATGTATTGCTTCTGTTTTGAAGGAGGGTTGATAGGACCAAAAAAATGAATGCCCCACTTCTCAAATGGCTCAAAGGTCACTTGAGCTTGCATAGGCATCTCCTCCTTTGGAGTAGGCTTCCCCACCCTTTAACACTGATCACATTGGCTGGTATACCTCCCCACACCTTGATGAAGGGTGCACCAATAGTAGTCTGCTTGAAATATTTTAAAGGCAATCCTCTTTGCTGCAAAATGGTCTCCACAAGGACCATCATGATAGGCCAGGAGAATGTCAAAGACTTCCTCCTCCCTGACACTTCTTCTCAAGATCTGATTTGGGCCAAGTTTGAAGAGATTGCCCCAATCAAGGTGAAAGGGGTACTTTTACTCACGATCTTGCTCTTCTCTCTTGAGGACAGGTGTGGTGGAAACTGTGCTGAAACCAAGTAGTTTGCTATATTAACAAACCATGGAGAGAATACCAAGATAGAAAACAGGTTTTCATCTGGCATTTTATCATCCAACATTCCTTCTTCATCTATAGGAAAATTTATTCTAGACAAAAAGTCAGCAACAACATTTTCTTTACTAGGCTTATCAACAATGGTCAAATCAAACTACTACAGTAAAAGCAACCATCTAATAATGTGAGCATTTACATTTGGTTTGTTCATTAAATATCTAATTACAACATTATTAGTGTGTACAAAGGTCTGATAGCCTATGATATAATGTTTGAATTTGTTTAAGGAATGCACCACAACTAGGAGTTCCTTCTCAATTACCCTATAGTTTAACTCTGCCTTCGATAAATTTTTACTTATAAAGTATATGGCATAAGGTAGCTTTTCATCAATTTGTCCTAAGGCTGCTCCTATTGCTTTGTTCGAGGCATCTGTGTGAATGTGGAAAGGCAGGGCCCAGTTTGCACCTCTCAAAATTGGGGCAGCCACAAGTTTACTTTTCAAGGTATCTAGGGCTTCTTGACAGCTTTCAATCCATATAAATTCGACATCTTTTCCCAAGAAACCAAACAATGGAGAGGCTATCTTACTGAAATCTTTAATGAATCTTCTGTAATATCTAGCTAAGCCTAGGAAACTTCTAAAATCTCTCACCTTTTGAGGAGGTGGGACCCTCTAGATGATGGAAAGTTTGTTGGGGTCCACCTGCAATCATTGTTGAGATATTGCATGACCTAGCACGGTCCCTTCAATCATCAAAATTTCACATTTCTCTAGACTAAGGGACAGGTTCATTTCAATACACTTTTCCAAGACTTTTCCTAGGTTAGATAAAGCTTCCTAAAAGTTAGAACCATAAGGAGTGAAATCATCCATATATATTTCCACTGCATCATGAACCAGTTCAGAAAATATACTCGATACTGCTCTCTGGAAAGTGGTTGCATCATTGCAAAAACCAAAAGGAAGGACCCGATATGCAAACGTACCATAAGGACAAGTGAAAGTGGTCTTATCTTGGTCCTCTAGGCTGACTTGAATCTGATTATACTCGCTAAACCCATCTAGGAAGGAGAAAAACTTTTTCTTCACCAGACCATCAAACACTTGATCTATGAAAGGCAAAGGAAAATGGTCCTCTTTGGTGGTTTCTTTTAATTGCTGATAGTCGACATAAATTCTCCACTTACCATTTTTCTTTAGCACTAGCACCAAAGGAGAGACCCAATCACTATCAAAGATGGGGTAGATGAATCCTGCATCAAGTAATTTTTGTAATTCTTCCTTAACAATGTCTTTAAGGGTTGGATTCATCCTCCTTTGAGGCTGCTTGACTGGTTTGCAATCTTCCTTAATGTATATATGATGAGTACATACTAAAGGATGCACTCCCTTCATCTCCTTATAACTCCAGGTAAAGGCATCTAAATGTTTTCTCAATAAGCTGCACAACTCCTCCTGGGAAGTGGATAGGGATGAATTAATTTTCAAGGTTCTTTCTAGGCCAAACTCTATATTCTCAACATGGATAGAGGTTGGGTCGGCCACATAGAGATCAATTAAGGGATTGTTTTGGGTTTCTTTCACTATGTCCTTTAATGGCAAGGTAATGGGAGGTGGATTCTGAATTAAATTTTCAATGATATCATCCTCATCTTGTGGTTTCCCCCGCATGGCAGTTTCTAATGTACAAAGTGGTGCAGAATAGACTTTATCCTCATCTTCCTCCTCCAACCAGAGAGGTAGATCATGTTCTAGCAGGGGTTGGGTAGGAGGGTATAGGACTAATTGCTTGGAGATATGCCCATTCTTAATGGTCATGCTCCCAGCCCGATAGTTGATATAGGCATCGGTAGTAGCCAACCAAGGTCTTCCTAGGATGAGAGGATACCTAGTGAGTTTTTCCTTCAGTTGGAGAACCAAGAAATCAGTAGGGTACTCCCAAAATTCAATGGTTACCATCACATCTTCCACAATCCCTTCAAGGGTCACGGTGGAGCAGTCTGCTAGCTGCAATACTGTTGTGGTCTTCCTCAAGGAGCCCTGGAGGTTAAGTTTGAGCATGGTGTCCTTTTTCATCACATTAATGATAGCTCCTAGATCAATCAAGGTGTGTGGGATGATGGTGCCATTGATGTGGACATCAACTATGGGGTTTCCAGGGTCCAGATATTTCAGACAGATTACCTGCCCCAACATCAGGTCGGACAGTTGTCCTATGACATTGACGGTTAGGGCATCTCTCTTGTGCCTACCTGGATGCCTAAAGCACTTCTCTTTGATTAACTGATTGTATATAGGCACATCTTTTATGGCTTGGAGAAGTGGTATCTTTACACATAATTTTTTCAATTTTCACAAAAGTTTAGTTTCTTTTGGGGTGGTTTGTGTTGTCTCAAATAGTCTCTCAGGAAAGGGTGGAATTGATTTAGGTTCACTTTGCTCTTTATCTTCCTCAAACTCCTTAGGGGAAGGCTAGCTATCTGGGAGAACCTTCCCAGATTGCAGGTTAATCTCTTGAATCTCCACAACATAAGTTGGGCATAATGGTTCCCCACTATATACTTGTTGATCTTGTCTATTGTTCAGGTTCAAGTTTGGTTGGGCAAGCATCTGGGGTTTCCTTGGTGGTGGAGGAAAAAGAGCGAGAGGAGAGTTGTACTGGGGACTCCACCCCTAATGAGATGCATTCCACTGTGGTTGTGGCTGAGCATAAGATTGGAATGAATGAGTAGTTGATTGGGCATTGTATTGAGATGGAAAGGACCACGGAGGAGGCATGGACTAGGAAGGATGAGCAAGAGGGCCCCAAGAAGGTATGGGAGTGCCTTGGTTGGGGTTGTAGTATGCCTGAGATGACCCTTGCATCCCCTGCTGGTATGGTCTGGGTCCATGTGGTCTCCTTTGGTTCATGAAATAGAGTCAAGTGTACACCTGACCCTTTTGTAACTTAGATGGAACTTTTGTAGACTTATTTGGGCACTGCAACTACAATCACATATGTCGATAAACCAAGGGCTCTTAAACCCCTAAAAGTGTTGTTTCACACCCTAAAGAATCATAGTCAACTGATTACATCATTTCCCAGAAGTTCCACCTGAAAAACCACTCAGAACTAGCGAAACTTGGACCATACAAACTGCTCCATGGTCAAGGTGTGATGCATACTGACTGCTACACTAGCCACATGCAATGCATACTAAAAGAGCCTTCTACGGGGTATAATGAGCGAGAGTAGACAAATGGCAGAGACAGTTTGCTAAGTGGAAACCTAGAGAATCTTCTAGAAACTTCTCATATGACACTTGCCTCTCTAAATTCACCCAGGGATGAGCAAGGGATCAATGAAATCTCCAAGTGGAACCAAGAACTATCAATGGAATGGCACTAATAAAAAACCCAGAAGTCAACTCACCCCTCTCCAAATATCTATAAGTGGATCCCTCATCTAAGAGATCTAACAGTTGGAATTTTGTAATTTGTAAGGAAGTGTTGTTGGTTTCTCTTTGAGAAGAAACATTGTATTGTTGGGTGATCTTGCTTTTCATGAGGTGAAGAGGGCTTTCATGCTGGGAGGATGATGCTAGACAAATAGTTGGGTTGTAATCCTGTCTTCTATTTCTACTATCAATAAAGTTCTTTGAGTTTTCCTCCATATAATCATGTATTTGTGAATCTTGTTATTTATAGATGCAATTGTATGGTCAATGTACTTTTAATTTTGCATTATTTATGATATCATAGATCGAGATTCTTTGATAGTGTTTTGTTGCTTCGCCTCTACAGGTATTGTTTGAAGTGGGACAAGTAGGAGAAGAGTGGCAAGTTCTATCAAGGGAGAGAGGAAACAAGCAAAGAGCCAAGTAGAAGATACAGGTTTGTCCGCTTTGCTTCTCTCTTATCCATCATACATAAAGGAAATCTTGAAGCGCTTTGAATTGTTTGCTTTTGAGATAGCTACCCATCTTAGTGGGACTAGCAGATCAAAAAGACACTAGTTTTCCTGGAAACAAAATGGCGACTTTGTTGGGGAGCGAATATTTTGTTTGATTTTTATTGTTGTTTGCTTTATAAACTACAGACAGAGCCTGAAGTTAAGCCAGGTAGCCTTGGAACTGCTTTTGTTATGCAACTGCAAAGTAGATCAACGCTGCTTCAGTCAATCTCCAGGTTGGTTTATGAACTGAACATATGACTTGCAAACATCCTAAATGCCCTTGTTGTAGCTCAATAACCTCATAAGTTCATACCCCTATACTTTGTTTTTATTGTCTATCATAGCTCAGCCTAAATCACTGAACTTAGCTGCAAATTTTGAGTGAAAACCAAACTTAGTTTCGTTCCCTAGTGCATTGTACTGTCTGTAACTAGCATCGTATTTGCATCGCACCTCCCATGTGTTGTAGGCAAGATGCATCGCTGTTTCCCTGAAGGACAGGTGCGATGATTGAGTGATACTATTTCTCTATTTGAAATTTGATTTTTCCTCCTTGTTTTCAGCTCTATTCAATAGTTTTGCTACTCATGATCAGTATCTGATTGCTGAAACCTCCTTCCTTTACATTATTCAGCCTCCATTAATTAGGATTGGTAAATGTTTTTATGTATTTGTCCATCATTTACAGTCCTTCATCAAAAGTAGCCTACATCGAACTATCATTTTTAATGCAAAGAAGTGTTGTAACTATCATTTTGAGTCAAAAAGAAGACTGTCGTAAAATCTTCCTCTTCTAGATAGTCGATTATACTTTTTCCATTGTATTTGATTTGAATTGTTAATATTTAAAGTGTCAAAATCAGTTTTCTTTTCGAAATTGAAAAGTGTCATTTTAGTCTTCCTTTCATTTTTAAAAGAAATTGTCGAAGTGTCATTTTGAAGAAAATAGATCAGATTTGTACTTAGTTTTCCTTTTTGGCATTCTCACATTAAAGAAACGAAAAGAAAATACATGCATTTGCATTTGCATATAGACTGTATGCAGAAAGTGATTGAGGAAAAGTGCATTTAGTGTGTGCTCTCTGCTCTCTATTGAAAGAATCATTATCTTCTTTCCTTAGTAGCTAAGATTTTCATTTCTAAAAGAAAATAAACAATTGTTTATCATTTTAGATTGCATATTTAGGAATTTTATGTCTACATCACGTGGTGAACCTTGAAAGGTAAACTTCTAAGCAAGATCAACTCTAAAATAAATCTCAATGAACTTAATAATGCTTTGGAACCTAACGCAACACATCTATAGGTCTAGGATAGAGACATGTTCTGACATCGTAAAACCTGGTAACTATCATTTTTATCGAAGGTTGGGTGATTCGTCCTCTTTGATACGACAAGTGCTAGTATGGACTTGTGCTCCCCGTACTGTCGAGTATATATTGGAAGACCACAATAGGATGATATCCTTTATCCACAGGAAGCCATGTCTGCCACCCTATCGATTGCAATGCACTGAACACAACATTCGGGAAGATTGACTGTCGTACATAAGTCCTTGGTAATTTCTCTTTAATTTACCATCAAGGTATATTTTGTAGTTTTGCGATTGATTTGGTAATCCCTCTGTTTATATTTCCAAAGTAGGCACTTTCATTCCTTTTCAACTCCTTAAAAGAAAAGGTCCATCTCAGCACTTCTCACTTCAGGCTCATTAAAAATCGAAGGCGACTAGAGTCATATTTAGCTTTTTCTCAACTCTTAAAAATTGAAAAAGAAAAGTTGTGTCAAAGTGTCATTAAAATTTATGAATATCATTTTCCCCTTTCTAATTTTGAGTTGATCAAGTAATCTGCAATCGTGGAAGAAAGTCAATCAAAACCCCATCATTTGTGGAGGCTAGTGAGTCAATTGTCTTTGACTCTGGAAACGGAACCATTCTAAGAAAAATGGTCTCATTTAACTGAGTCTACCTCTCCTGGTTTATTTGAAACTTGTGTTTCAAAATCATTTGAGACTACAGTTACTCCAATCATTTCTGGTACATATGCCTTTATAGGAGAAGTTCCACAGTTACAAGAGGACATTAGAACTGGTCGTAGTGTAACAACAAACACTTCTATACCTGCATGTATAGTTGATCTAGAAACTAAAGTTCACTTACCTAAACATCTGGAAGTTGAGTTCCAAAATTCTGAAGCTGTCACCCCTCCAGTATCTGTCGCTGCAGAAGTTATACCTTCTTCAACTCCAGAAATATTTTACGGACTTGACGGTCTACCTCTTCCACCTAGATTGATTGCTATAGAAGACGTTATAGAGGATCTTCCATCCAGTACTCCATTGCATTTTGGAGCTAGGATCCACTTATATCCTTCTATTCCCAAAGTTAGTTCTTTTAATCATCCTTCATCGCAAGTTCCTGTCGAATCGCTAGGAAATCTTTTGGATAGACTAAAAATGTCTGAACAAACGTCAACATCTAGGGCTATGTCATCCAATACAGCCGTAGCAGAACTTCTTGCTACCACTCCTACGATGTTTGCTGGTATACCATCTGTCCCAACTAGTTATCAATCACTAGATGGAGTCCACTCGGTGACTGTTTCGACGACATGGTCTGTTCCCATTGGTTCCTTCGGAATCCTATCTGGAATTTCTTATGTTGAAGCTTAGCAAATTGATCCTACATACCAGTTTCAATTTGGGAAACCCTATATTCAAAGACCCATTTATCCTTTGAGCACTAGATTGCCACCATAGGGGGGGCAATATGATTTTTCATTGTTCCCTCCTAGAGAACAACCGTATGAGAGCTCACAACAAAATTCAGGTCAAACTAGAATTACATCTGGTGGTTGGCTACTAATACTACCTCAATAAACAAGGGTTGTATATTCAATGCAACCAACCCAACCTGTGTCGAATATTACCACTACACCTGCTATCATGACTGTGTTGCAAGTACAAGCACAACATGTTGTATGTCAACCTCAAATTTCTCAGGTTGTAGTACAACAGCCTCTTGTCTCTATGGCTCAATCACAAGCTCATATTAGTGCTTCCTTAACCAGAACAACTCAGGCTCAAACAGGTGTTATCACTCCACATCTTGGTCAATCATCCAGTATTGGGCAACAACAAATGGTTTAGGAACCATGGCTGGTGCAATATCAACAACCCCAATTCTAGCAAGCTTACCAAGGACCTAAGCAACAAGGTACTTTAGGTAATGGACAACCGTATTTTCAAAATGGTTATCAACAACCATTCTATACTGGTTATGATCATCAACCTTATCAAAGTTATCAGCATCAGATACATTATGCTGGTATGCAAAGACCTACTGCTCAGGCGATCCCATCTTATCTTCGGTATGCTTCACCAAACCTGAATCAACAGTTTCCTTTTGTAGCAACTCTAGAATTATCAGATCTGAACTGGTTGATTAATGATCCAATTGCTTATGCCCCTTGGTGGCTAGCGATTCATCATAAACTTCCCTCTGATATTCCTAAATTCAATGGAAATCCGTGTGAAGATCCATCGAATCACGTAATGACTTTTCATTTGTGGTGCTCATCTAACACCCTAAATGATGATTCAATTAGGCTTCACCTTTTTCAACAAATGCTAACTGGCCTGGTAGCAAAATGGTATATTGAATTTCCTAGAGCTTTGTTTGATAACTTCAGCACCCTTGCCACTACTTTTCTAACCCACTTTTAGTTACCCATAAGGTATGAAATGGGAACATAACTCCTTACCAACTTTAAACAAACAACAACCACTCACATATTTGATCATATTCATCAGTGGTGATGTCATCATCAAATGGTAAAGATGTATGTTCCTAATTAGCTCCTAGCTGAGTGGTTTATTAAGTCATTATTACCTTCTATTACTGAAGATGTGCCGAAGGGAGAAGTTGTCACTTAAAAGCAAGTGATTGGTTGTGTTCAATATTTAGACTTTATCTATACTTAGTCTAGCATGCTCTACGACAAAATTCCTGATGCTCCTAGACTAGAATTTTCCATTCCTCCCATTCCCAAATCGAACAAGGACTCTCATGTCGGTGATGGTGTGATTGGTACCTCATGTACACAAACCGCAAAGGCTCCATCTGGTAAAGCCCTTGTAGTTTCTAGTCACAAAGCAAATGATAAACTTCTTGCCTCGGAGGTTAATGCCATGTCATCTAACAAGGGAAAAAATCCAAAGCAACCAGGGGGAAAGAAGAAAGGGAAAAATAATAAGAAGAAACACGAAAATTCAACTGCTAAAAAATCTTCTGAGAATCCTGCTGTGAAATAGAAACCTTGTTGTCCATGTTTAATATGTAATGATAAGTATTTCATGAGACATTGTCCACATAGAGCTAAGGTTGTGAAATTTTTAAGGACTTCAACTACCTTAGCAGTGTTGACTGATCCATTTCCAAACCCGAAAACTAACCTGGTTGCTATCGATCGTGCTTCCAAATCCCAAGTGCTTATGCTATCCATCTCGAAACAAAAAAATGATGCTTTGATATCGACAAGGAATAAATATTATGGGAATCCATAGTTATCAAACAACAAGGCTACAGATCAACCCATTAGTTCGACAACTTCGCCAAAAGTTGTTCCACCCATCATTCCTGAATTAACTATAAAGCCGCCAAAGGGAGTAGTACATAAATTGACATTTAATCCTCATGCCCCAGTAGCACAGAATTATAATATAGTGGAGGATATGGCTCAATCACCTTCCACTATATTGACACCTGAAGTACTATAGAACTGTCCCTCCCAAAAATAGGCTTTTTTATCAGCAATAGGTGGGATTGATCCAGCAGATTCCAATCTTGTGGCTTATAACCATAAAGGATACAAACCTCAGTTACCAGCACAACTCACTTTCCTTATACAGGTAAAAGCCCTCAATAGAACTATCATGGAACAATAATTGATGAGGGAGAATCTACCTGTATTATGCCAATGAGTTGTTGGAAAACTTTAGGTTCACCACCCTTGTCGAGATCATTAACGACATTAATAGTGTTCGATGGAAGAACATACATGCCATATGGGATATTGAGTAAATTGCAATTTGAATTGGGGGACAAGATAGTAGAAATTGAAGTTGAGGTCATTGATGGAAACCTTGACTACAATATCTTACTGGGAAGGCCCTGGATTTATGCCATGGTTGTCGTTGTGTCTACATAATTTAGAAAGATTGCATTTCCCTTCCAAGGTGGAATTACAATCGTTAACAAACTAACCTTTTTCCCCAACAGTTCACAAGCTACTGGAAGCATTCCATTGATCCATGGAAGTTCTCAATTGCTTCAAAATGTTGGAGTAGGTCTCCTAAAAGACCCTTCCTTAATGGGTACTTTTGCCCTCCCACCTCCAAGTAATCTGGCGGAAGTGGCCACAATGGAAACGTGTCATATGATATCTTCTACATCATCAATGATTAAGAAGAACTTTGACCATTGTCATACTATGGGTCACCGAGGATAGTTCTTATCTTGTGTTGACCTCATTACAAAATGAAACAAGTGTTATGAGGATAGTTCTTTTACTGTGTCAACCTCATTAAAAAATGAAACAACTCCCTTTCCAAATTGATTCTTTGATTACAATCTCGTAAAATCCAAGTCGAGTCTTTCAAAGATCTCGAAGGTAAACCTTCATTCGAACCACTGTGTTGAATGCAATGAAGCTTGGGGGGCATGCACCTTGATTTGTGTCATTATGCTGGGGGCATATGAACTTATAACAAGCATAGTTTTTTGTTTTAAGCTTGTGTAAACATGAAACCGAAGATCAACAATGTTTCCGCAAGGTTCAAGTTCATTAAAAAATAAACCCGCCACTCAACATATGTTAACACATGGTTCAAGCTCATTAAAAATAAACCCGCCTTCAGTAAACGACCTCTGTAATTGCATGCTATTAGCCTTTTGAGCCTTGGTGCGTTCTTACCATCACCTCCATTTTTTTAGCTGATCATACGCTTCCACTTGATTGTTTACCCTTTTGAGGAACAGTTGTGATGAGTGATTTTACTAGCCACCCTCTTTACACTACCATGTTTGAGCAATTCCAAACTTACCTACATCTGGTTGTTACCTGAAAACATCACTCGTTCCTCGAAAATGAGTCTCTTTTAAGCTCTTTTTATACTCGTAAAATATGAAAAGATTACCGAGCTACTAGCCTTTCCAACTCGTTAAGTAAGGGGAAGTGCCATCCCTACTCTACATTTTAATCTTTTTGGACTTGAGGGATCATTCCACAAAACGATCGAGCGCTTGTCTTTTTCGTCTCGCTAAAGCGATCGAAAAGTCATCCCTTTCGTATTATTTTATACTTTTTCGGACTTAAGGGATTATGCCACAAAAAAGGACTATTCGAGTTTCCTTTTCATGCTTTTTCAAACTCTCTAAAGATGAAAAGGACCGAGTTATCCTTGTCATTAAACTCGTTAAAAAAATAGCAACAAAATTGTCCATCTAGACAAGAGTGAGTTTCACTATCGCTAGGCTCACTAAAACATAGCGACAAGTTTGCCCGAAGGGCAAATTATAGAACAAGCATATGTTATCCTCCTTAAGCTTGAAAAAAATAAAGAGGTACTGGTCAGTAATGACTGGGGAAAAAGGGAAGAAAACTTGAACAACTTCATTGGTAGCAGGTCGCTCTTGAACATGACACTTTCACTCTATCACCATGATTGAGTTGGGTTAGGTTATTATGTTCACTGGTCACATCACCATTGGTCCTCCGTACCATCCATTTTTGGGGTTAATTTTACCAATCCATCTCAGTGTCGCCAATATGTTCAAGAGAAGTCATTCAAAGAATTCACCACCCAGCTAATGCCTCATTCACTGCAATACCTTCACCCTCCATCTTTCATGACCACCATTCATAAACCTTGTATCATCAGATCATTTTCACCTCCAGAAAATCATTTGCTTTGTTTTGTGTCGTAGATGTGGGATTCATTAAGGCCCTCCTATGATGGGTCACTTCTTGTCGACATCAGTTCATTATCCAAGATGTTGACTTAGGAACAACCCTTTCAGTACTTTGATGCTGGCATGCCTCAATGGCAAGTTTCTCGCTTCCGGCAACATGTTTACATTAATGGCCTTTGACCGAAATATTTTGCGTGGTGTTCGACATCAGATCATATATTCACACCACATGAATTGTACTGCAGTACCTTGAGGGTCATTATCATTATCAGTTATTCCTCTTGCGCCTATTAATAGCTTACATCATTGGCTTGTAATTAGGCTATGTCTTTCCATGTTCAACTTCAGAACATCTTTTCACATGGATCGACTTGTACATCGGGCGAATATTGAATGAGTTTGAAGACCCCAGATCTAGTTTCATCCATCTGAGCTATGATATATTCAGGAAAATAAATACATTAAATGTACATAGAAGTTGTATAGATGATCATCCAAGGTAAGGGATGATGACTCTACAAGAATCACTAGTCTACAATAGTAGACGATTATCTGTCCTATGTACATGAAAATGAATTTATAAATCTGAGCATGGGAATTCCCGCCTTAGCTGGATCATGTAAATAATATGAAGATGATGTATTGTATTTTATTTTATACAGGTCACCTTCCAGTTCGAATACCTCAGATCCTCATTGTTACACAGTAAAATGTCACTGTCACCTTGTCAGTCTCCCTACTGTGTCATAAAATCAAATCCATCATGCTCATGCTCTATGAAATGGCCAAAAAACCCTCTTTGCCTAAGTTTATTGGGTCATCACGACTGTTATTAAAATAACTGCGCTGACTAGCGGATGATAGTGTAACTGGTGCGCTGCAAGAGCGGAAGCACACGGGTTTTCCATGCTGGTCGAATTTCACAAACAGTGCACCCTCCGCTTGTATTGTATCACGCTGACCAGACCTCTTCTATAATTGAGATGCGATGTCAGCGCGCCAGCCCAGTTTTGCACCCGCGCTGATCCTGTTTGGGCGAGTTTGTTCTAACAACCAGCCTTCCATATGACTCCAAACTTGGTTGTTAGCTTTGTAAAGGTCGCTATCCTTCCTCTGGCATGTCTGTTTGCCTGGTCACCCACTTTTCTTTGGGGAAAGCTCATCCTTTCACTATTCATGGAGCCTCCTTCTCCGATATAAGCCTCCACCATTGCCATGAGCAGCTAGTTTGGAACATATAGACTTTGACATAGAGGAATTCATAGTGCATTAGTGCTGCTCTTTGTAGGCATTTGGTGTGTTGTGTGTGAGGATTGCTTTAGAGCTTGAGGAAGGTTATGAGCTTGTTGCCTTGTGTGAGAGAGAGACCTCTTTGACTTGGGAGATCTACCTTCAAAGGTGAATGCTGATGAGACATGCTGGTTGGACCCTCTAGAGAAGGACTCGGCGTCAGAACTTTGGTTGTACCTTACTCTATTTCTGATTAATAAAAGATAGATGACTACTGTTATGGTTCCATTCTCATTTGTCTTATGAATGTTCAATGTGAATTACATCCTTTCTGACTGATGTATAGTTGTTTTTAGTATATTTTACGCTTGTGTTTGTCTTCTCTTTGCTTGTGCAGGTGTCTGCCCACGAGGATAGTGGAGGATTGTGATCGGCTGGAGCAAAGGAGCGAGAGGACCATCTCTTCATCAAACATAGTGCTGGAATCCAAGTAGGTGTTCTTTACCCACTTTGTAATTGCAACTAGGAACTTGCAGAGTAGCATTGATTGATTGTTGCTAGACCCGTTCTAGGCTAGTAGGGATCGCCTCTATCCGTAGAGGGGATTTACCTCTCCAACAATTTGGCAACTCTGGTGGGGACCATTGCTTGTGTCTTTTGTTGTTCATCCTTGTTTTGAGTTTGATTGTCACTCTCTTGTCAAAAATTGGGGATTAGTTCTCTGTTTTTCAATTTCCTGGTTCATTCTGGAAAATGCTTTAATTGTTTTAAAAACTTTTACCTTGGTCTGAGAGCTTTTGGTTTGATTTTACCTGTTTTTTAGCCTCAGCGCGGTTTAAATCAGAACAGTCACGTTGACATCGCACATCTATCTCTTTGTTTTCCCTGTCATCGTGCTTGTACGTTTAACAGTGGCGCTGACCTTGTTTTTGAGCTAACGCCCTTAATCTGTGTCCTTTCGCACTGACAGCGCAAAGTTGCTACGCGCGTTGTCTTGTCATCGCTTTGTTGCTGAGGGTCTCCCGCGCTGATCCTGTAGAATTCATTTTTGTCCAAATTTGCCTCCTGAAACTCTTGGTTTGACTATCCCCTGCTCTTTCCACTTGGTTTATGACTTGTTTTATTTTGTCTGAGCTGTGACACGCTTGCTTGCGAAGTCTTGTTCCGCAAGGGTTCGTTTATTACTTGTTTTCAGTTTTTCAAAACCTTCCTTTTCGCTTTCGTTGCTTGGTTTGCATTTTACCTTAACTTTTACAGTTGCTGGAGTGTGTTGGATCGTTGTTTGACTGGTTTTGAACTCCCATCCTCCGGGTGTTTGCTTTTCTCTATTGATTTCGCACTCAATCCCTAGGGCATCTAGTGGCCATGTGTGTGTCAAGCCTTCCGTGGGATCTTGTTTTCTTGTTTGACCAGCCGACTTTAGATTTACTTTTCACATTCGCTCAGTGAGTGTTGAAAGTGTCTTGGTTGTGTTCCAAGCGATTTGCTTCCTCCTTGTTTGAATTCCTTTTTTTCTTGTTGAGCTTAGATTACATAGCTCATAAGCCTTTGTTTTCCTTTGATTTGGAAAACTGGTTTTTAGTGTCTTGGGAACTTTCTCGTGTTTGCATTGAGTGATTTCATTTCTTTTGCTTGGTGTAGCTGTCTCTCAAAATCATTTTAAGCATTTTGTGCCATTGAAAAGGAATCAAACTAGTATCTTTTGCATTTAATTGTTAAAAGGAAAAGAACATTTCGTTGATTTGTGTTTTCAAAAGAAAATTTTCCTTTCCTTACCATTAGTTGCATTAGGTTGTTTGGTTGCTTGAATTCGTTTTGTTTGATTGAAAAATTCCTAACCTTCTCATAGTTAGAATTCATCGAACGAAATGATGTTCTTTGGCATGTAGTTTGCATATAAGTATTTTTGAGAGATCATACGGTAGGACTTGAAATCAAAACTTAATTCAAGATCAACCGTAAAATAAACCAAATTTATCTAAAAACGCATTGGAACTTAACGCAAATATCTAGAGGTCTAGGCTAGAGACGTGCTCCGACGTAGTTAAACCTAGTCACTCTTGTTTTTGCATTAAGGTTGGGTGATTCCTACTGGTGTGATTCAATTGTGGTCTAGCACGGATTTGGGCTCCCACGTACCATCGCGTATATATGGGGAGACTCCACTAGGTTTGCATCCTTTATCCATATGAATCCGAGTCTGCCGCCTTGTGAACCGTAATGCACCGAACACAACATTCAGGAAGATTGACTGCAGTACGGAAAGTCCTTGGTTCTCATATGGTTGCCAAGGTGTATAAGCAGTTTTACGGATTGCTTGGTAAACCTTTTGCTTAGAATCTCCAGATCAGTCACTTTTGATCCTTTTCGGACTCCCTAAAAGAAAAGGTGTAAGTGAGCGTCTTGTCACTTCGTGCTCATTAAACATTTGAAGGAGATAGAGTCATCTTTTCATCCTTTTCTCGACTCTCGAAACATGAAAAGGCCAAGTTCAGTTCCCGTGTCTTAAAATTTATTTGGCCACGATAATATTACCTGGTTAGATCTTGTGTGCGTTTAGTTTTGAGTAGTTTTTTATCGTTATCTTGCCTAGTGTCGTTGTTTGATCATCCTAGCGGACCCATCAACTCCGTCTTCTGTCCCAAGTGACGAAGGGTCTCCATCTTCTATTGCCCCTGAAACTCCGGTCTATGACGCTCTTCCCATTGTTCCGAGCATCCAACCATTGAATTCTCGAGCTCCAGAGGACGATTTCTACAAGTTCTTTTACAACCCTATTTGGGAGCCCTCTGATGAGGATTTTTCTGCCACTCCTGTCGGTGTCCCATCTCCAATGGCTTCTTCCGATATGGGCGACACTTCTCCTGTGTCGAGTGGCCCGTCCGTCATGTCGAGTATAGATACTCCCATTCTGGCAACATCCCCCATCATATCTACGCCCTACACCGTTACGTCTTTAGGTGTCACGGTGCTGGCGCGCTACAGATCTTTGAGGGATGCTATGAACTCTGCAGCTTCCTCTTCTATTTGGGATCAAAACGTCGTCCCTACCATAGGACCGTTTGTTTCCCAAGTCCACCATACTACTGTTACAGCAGTCCCCTCCAACCTGACCGTTTGTGTCGCGGCGTCAACTCCAGTTGTTAGTACCGTCACAACGTCATCAGCTGTCACTTCTGTCGCGGGCCCATCTCGAGGTCCAACGCAAAGTGGTCAACCGTCACCCGCTTCTAGAGTTGTGCACCCCGCAAGTGGTGCTCCTCCTTCTTCCGATCATATGACGACAGAGGACGCATATTTTCAATACTTGTGTAATGTCCAGAACCCAGATGAGCAAGGCCCGTATTATGATCCTGAGAATCATTACTTGTTTACCTCCTTGCCTGAAATACCTTATGATGAGATTTCCATTCCATTCAACATGGCTTGGGGTACCACCAACTATGGTGGCAGCCAGTACCATCCGGGACAAGGACAGCAAGGACCACCCTACCAGGGTCAACAACCCTACTCGCAGCCTAATCATGGGCAGCAGTATGCTGGTCAAAATTACCCAGGTTAACAGGGAGGCCCTTAAGGACAACCCAATCAGGGACAACCTTTGGTCTCTAGTGGTCCGGCTTTTACATATCTTGGGAAACCTTCTGGAATCCCAGGACAACCCAACGCCCAACAAGGTCAACCAGGTACCCAGCAAGGCTACCCTTTGGGGCAACCTTATGGGAACCAGGGACAACCTTATGGGCAGCAAGGTCAACCCGTAAACCAGCAAGGCAACCCTTCTGGGCAAGGGGGCCAGCCTTATGTGCAGCAAGGCCGTCCTACCGCTCAGCAACCCTCTGGTCAACAAGGACAATCCTCGGTTGCGCAAGGGCAGCCCCTCACTCAGGTGGGTACCAATCCCAACATCCGTATTCAAATGGGTATCAATCCCAGCCTCCGTATTCAGGTGGGTACCAATCCCAACCTCCTTACCCGGGCGGGTACCAATCCCAACCTCCGTACTCAGGCGGGTATCAATCCCAGCCTCCGTGTTCGGGCGGGTATCAATCCCAGCCTCCTTATTCAGATGGGTATCAATCCCAGCCTCCTTATTCAGGTGGGTATCATGCCCAACCTCCTTATTCGGGTGGGTACCAATCACAGCCCTAGCATTCAGGTGGGTATGAATCCCAATCTGGTCATCAAATGCCGCCTAGTTCCTAGGCTCAGTACGGATACCAGCAACCCCAGGGGAAAAATCAATATACCCCGTATCAAAATTACCAATAGCCGCAGGGTAATCCTTATCCGAATTATCAACAACCTGCTGGCCAATATGGTAACCAATGGGGTGTTGGGGGGCAGAATTAGCAACCCAGTTCTGGGAATAACCCTTATGGACAAAATCCTTCTGGACAAGGCCCTGACGGACCAGGTCCATCGGGACAAGGACAGTGGGGGCAACCAGGAACTGGATGGAATTGTGGTTCTACCTCGTATCCGGCACAAATGTCTTTTAATCCGTAGCTACCATTTTTAGCAACCTTGGAACTACCCAATGTGTCGAAGTTAACAAATGATCCCATTCTACACGATCCACAATGGCCACCAGTTCCAACTAAAATACCTAGTGACTGTCACAAATTTGATGGGAAGGCCGGAGAGGACCCTCAGGCTCATGTGATGACGTATCACTTATGGTGTTCGTCAAATTCATGGCTCGATGACTCGATCCGGCTTCGCCTCTTTCAGAGGACCCTCACTGGTTCGGCAGCTAAATGGTATATTGAATTGGCCTGTGCGTCATTTCATGATTTCAATTCGTTGGCTATGGCATTTTTGAATCACTTTTAGATACCCATTCGGTACGAGACAGGGACTCACCTCCTCAAGTCTCTTAAGCAGGATACTGCTACGCATATCTCCGATCATATTCACGAATGGAGAAGGCGTCGCAGGTTAATCAAGTTTTGGATCCCTGATATCCTCCTCACCGACTGGGTTACGACTTCCTTTGTCTCCAAGATTGCGCGGGACATTGCTATGGGAGCCTGCGTAACTGAAGAGCAAGCGATCGCGCGTGCTCAGTACCTAGACTTAGTTTACTCTCAGTCTGGTACTTTGTATGATTATTTGCCAGACGCCCCTAGGCCCGGTACATCCAAGGCTTCGCCCAAGCCATATGTCGATGGAGTCATTGGCTCTGTAAATCAGGCCTCTAAAAAATCATCGAACTCTGGGAAGCAAAAGTCAAGTGCATCCCACGAAAACACTTCCCAGGGTGTTGTAATTTCCGCTAACACTTCTGAGGTCAATGTCGTCTAGTCCACCACGGCAAGCAAGACCTCGAAAGGAAAGAAAAAGGAAAAGGGGAAAGGGAAAAATAAGTCCGATCAACCCAAGCAGGAATCCTCTAAACCTCCCGCCGAGGAAGGAGCTAAACGCAAACCTAAGTATCCTTGCCTCATTTCTGAGGAAGATCACTACACTAAGGACTGCCCTAGGCGGTCCGAAGTTAGTCGTTTGTTGAAAGGTGCTCCTAGGGTCCCTGCGGTTCTGAAAGAACCCTTTCCCTCTCAGCAAACCCAGATGGTGGCTGATCCTTCTTCATCTTCTCCCTTCGGTTCCCAGGTCTTCATGGCTGGAACTATTCCTATTCATGTAACAACTCGAGCTAAGGAGTATCCGTCGTCCACCAGGAAGGAGCCAGAGGTTCCCTCAAATGCTTCCCCGTCCAGCTCTGGTCCTCTCCATATCGAGAGACCGAGTACTGAGATGACAATTCGACCCCCTCCCAGGCTCCGTCTGCTATGTCTGCCCTAGAGGTCCTTCAGAGCTTCCCCCCCCAGAGGAAGTCCCTGCTATCGGCCATCGGTGGCATCGACCCAGCGGACTCAGATTTAATCACCTTCGACCTCGAGAGCCATGTTCCTCGACTGCCTCATCAGATAGCTTTCCTCATTCACGTCGTCATCAATTCTAAAACGATCCATCGTACAGTCATTGATGAGGGTGCATCAACCTGCATTATGTCTATTGCATGTTGGAAAGCCATCAGGTCTCCGACATTGAGTCAGTCCCCAACGAACTTGGAAGCATTGGTCCAGGACGACGATGATGGCATCGAGCATGTCATTTATTATCTTAGTCGCAACTTACTAGATACGGAGACTTGATATGCATATGTCGAGAAGTTGGCTCTCGTTGCAGTCTGCGCCGTCCAACGCTTCCGTCACTACATTCTGTTGCGTACTACTATGGTGATTTCAGATTGTAACCCCATGACCTACATTCTTTCACGCCAATTGCTGGGGGGCAAGTACTAAAAGTGGATCGTGATCCTCCAAGAGTTCGACTTGGAATTTACTGCGGCCAAGTCCAAGAAATCACTCGTTTTTGCTGAACTATTGCGCTCCTTGCCGTCTACCGCTACTTCCTCGCAGATAGAGGAGTCTATTCCAGATGAAACCCTTTTCCTTATTAGCACCCTCGATCCATGGTATGGGGAAATAATTGTCTATTTGGAGACGTCCTCCTTCCACCCCGAGACTTCGAAAGATGCTCATCGACGGATTCGTCACCAAGCTCAGCCATATCGCATAGTTGGGGACACCCTATACCACCTTGGGGTTGATTCGGTTCTTCGTCGATGTCTAACCTTCGAAGAAGCTGAAAGAGTTCTAAATGACTGCCACTCTGGTGCTTGTGGCGGTCACATGTCTGGATATGCCACCGCACAAAAGATCCTCCGTGCTGGCTACTTCTGGCCATCCATTTTCAAGGACTTCATTCTTGCCGTCCGTTCTTGTCACAATGCCAGATTTACCAGAGGAAGATACGTGCTCCCGCTGTCCCGCTGCACCCCGTTGTGACCGTAGGCCCCTTTGCTAAATGGGGCATCGATTATGTGACATGTAACCCTCGCTTGGCCGGGGGGCATGGTTACATCATTGTTGCTGTAGATTACTTTACAAAATGGGCCAAGGCGATGCCCACATTGTCGGAAGACGGTCATACGGTGGCGCAGTTTCTTTTCAACCATGTTATCTCTCAGTTTGGAGTTCCACAAGCCATTGTCACTGATCACGGAAAACATTTCCGTAATCATATGATGGCCGAGTTGACAACCCAACTAGGACTTAGGCATGATAGTTCCACTCCATACTATCCTCAGACGAATAGTCAGGTTGAAGCCGTGAACAAAGTCTTGGTCACGATGCTTCAGAGAACTGTTGGCATGCAGAAGTCTAGTTGGCATTTGATGTTATTCTCTGCGTTGTGGGCCTACCGGACCTCTATGAAGGATGCCACCGGTTTCACCGCTTTTCAGCTAGTATATGGACTGGAGGCAACCATTCCCATTGAGTGTGAGATTCCTTCACTCAAATTAGTTGTCGAGTTACTTCCAGAGACTACTCCCGTGGAAGAGCGGCTTCTTTACTTGGAAAGACTGGACGAGAGACGTCGTCTAGCCTCCCTAGCTATCGAAGCTCAAAAGGAGCGAGTGAAAACTCACTTCGATAACTCTGTTAATCCCTGCTCTTTCGTCGAGGGAGACTTGGTACTACTCTACGATCAGGCTAATGATAAGTTAGGAGCAGGAAAACTCGAGCCAATGTGGCATGGGCCCTACATTGTAAAAAGAGTTCTACAAAGAGGTGCCTATGAGCAGATCGATTATGAAGGCAATCCCGTGGACAGGCCCCGTAATGGGCTGTATCTTAAAAAATATTACGCCTGAGTCGAGGCACTCTCTCATTTATTTTTTACATGCATATGCTTTTTTACAGTGTGTTGTGTGTGTGTGCGTTCTTATTTAATTTTTGTCTTAGTGTGTCGGCATGATTGCCACTTATTGTGTCTTTTGCTTCTTGAACAGATGTCTGGATCACCTTACGTTGGTTTCGCTAATGGTGCTTCCCGCAGTACTCGCAATCTGTCATCTGCGGCATGGGTGATCTACGATCCTCATGG
>APFE030451365.1:997-16739 GCA_000404065.3 Pinus taeda | reverse complement strand
CACTTTTTAGGGATAATTTGCAAAAGGTGTCTTCAGGGAACATGAAGTACATACTCAGGGGAACATAATGCAAGTTTTTTTAGGTTATGTCATTGGTCACAGGTCCAAAAATGTGTCCTCCAATGTACGAAAACAAGGGTAACAGGGACGGTGACCAACGGTGACAAAATACTATGTAACAGTTCACATATGCCTCCCGGGACAAGCATGGCCAACATTACCACTCATGCGCTACCAAGTGGGGATGGAGAGAAGATGAAAATCAGCCACCCTAAAAACGACCCAAGGCCATCGTTCAGGTGAACACGAAAACACAACTCGATTTCCAACCCACCTTTCACACGGAAAGAAAACTTGTCGCTAGTATCATCTAGAGGGGCACGAGGGGACCAATACAAGCCAGGGAGCCACACCACAACAACCCATACAGCTTGGAGAGCAGAAGGGGAGTTGTTCACATATGCCTCCCGAGACGAGCATGGCCAACATTACCGCTCGCTACCGAGTGGGGATGGAGAGAAGATGAGAATCGGCCACCCTACAAACAACCCAAGGCCATTGTTCAGGCGATCCCGAAAACACAACTTGATTGCCAACCCACCTTTCACACGGAAAGAAAACCTGCCGCTGGTATCATCTGGGGGGGCACAAGGGGACCAGGACAAGCCCGAGAGCCACACCACAACAACCCATACAGCTCCAAGAACTTCGAGAGCAGAAGGGGAATCGTTCACATATGCCTCCCAGGACAAGCATGGCCAACATTACCGCTCATGTGCTACTGAGTGGGGATGGAGAGAAGATGAAAACACAACTCGATTGCCAACCCACCTTTCACACAGAAAGAAAACCTATTGTTGGTATCATCTGGAGGGGCACGAGGGGACCGAGATGAGCCCGGGAGCCACACCACAACAACCCATACTGCTCCAAGAACTTAGAGAGCAGAAGGGGAATTGTTCACATATGCCTCCCGAGATGAGCATGGCCAACATTACCACTCATGCGCTACCGGGTGGGGATGGAGAGAAGATGAAAATCGGCCACCCTACAAATGACCCAAGGCCATCATTTAGGCAAACCCAAAAACGCAACTCGATTGCCAACCCACCTTTCATATGGAAATAAAACCTGTCATTGGTATCATCTGGAGGGGCACGAGGGGACCAAGACGAGCTCGAGAGACACACCACAACGACCTCGAGAACTTGGAGAGCAGAAGGGGAATTGTTCACATATGCCTCCCGGGACAAGCATGGCCAACATTACTGCTCATGCGCTACTGAGGGGGGATGGAGAGAAGATGAAAATCTGGCCATCCTAAAAATGACCCAAGGCCATCGTTCAGGCGAACACGAAAACACAACTCGATTTCCAACCCACCTTTCACATGGAAAGAAAACCTGTCGCTGGTATCATCTAGAGGGGCACGAGGGGACCAATACAAGCCAGGGAGCCACAACACAACAACCCCATACAGCTTGGAGAGCAGAAGGGGAGTTGTTCACATATGCCTCCCAGGATGAGCATGGCCAACATTACCGCTCATGTGCTACTGAGTGGGGATGGAGAGAAGATGAGAATCGGCCACCCTACAAATGACCCAAGGCCATCGTTTAGGCGAACCCGAAAACACAACTCGATTGCCAACCCACCTTTCACACGGAAAGAAAACCTGCCGTTGGTATCATCTGGGGGGGCACAAAGGGACTAGGATGAGCCCGGGAGCCACACCACAACAACCCATACAACTCCAATAACTTTGAGAGAAGAAGGGGAATTGTTCACATATGCCTCCCGGGACGAGCATGGCCAACATTACCGCTCATGCACTACTGAGTAGGGATGGAGAGAAGATGAAAATCGGACACCCTACAAACGACCCAAGGCCATCGTTCAGGCAAACCCAAAATCACAACTCGATTCCCAACCGACCTTTCACACGGAAAGAAAACCTGCCACTGGTATCATCTAGAGGGGCACGAGGAGACCAGGACAAGTCGGGGGGCCACACCACAACAACCCATACAACTCCAAGAACTTGGAGAGAAGAAGGGGAATTGTTCACATATGCCTCCCGGGACGACCATGGCCAGTGTTACCACTCATGCGCTACCGAGTGGGGATGGAGAGAAGATGAAAATCGGCCACCCTACAGACGACCCAAGGCCATCTTTCGGGCAAACCCGAAAACAAAACTCTATTTCCAACCCACCTTTCACACGGAAAGAAACCTTGTCGTTGGTATCATCTTGAGGGGCACGAGGGGACCAAGATGAGTCGGGGAGCCACACCACAACAGCCCATACAGCTCCAAGAACTTAGAGAGCAGAAGGGAAATTGTTCACATATGCCTCCGAGGACGAGGATGGCCAACATTACCGCTCATGCGCTACCGAGTAAGGATGGAGAGAACATGAAAATCGTCCACCCTAAAAATGACCCAAGGCCATCCTTCAGGCAAACCTGAAAACACAACTCAATTACCAACCCACCTTTCACACGAAAAGGAAACCTGTCACTTGTATCATTTGGTTGGGCACAAGGGGACTAAGACGAGCCAGGGCACCGCACCACAACAACCCACACGGGTTTACATGGACGCCCTCACCCAAACGAGTTTGCATGGACACCATCGAACGACCCACCCGAACGAGTTGACACAGGTGCCATCGAATGACCTATCCATAAGAGTTTACATGGGTGCACACAAGACCGAAACAAAGGGACAAGGGAGAGGTGGGCAAACAAGCTGCACAAATGTGCACAAAGCCACCCTCGGGTCACAACTTAGCATTTTTTTCATGGGATCGTTCACCCTAGCGCACCCTCGCCTGACCCGCCTGAACGAATTGACTCAGAAACCCTTAAACGACCCGCCCAAATGAATTGACTCGGACGCCCTTAAACGACCCACCCGAACGAGTTCACATGCGTGCCCAAACAACCGTAACGAAGGGACAAGGGAGAGCCGAGCAAACGAGCTGCACGGACGTGCACAAAGCCAACCTTGGGTCACAAATTAGCATTTTTTGATACGGGCTCATTTGCCCGGGTGTGCCCTCGACCGACCCGCCTAAAATAGTTCACCCGAACGACCCGCCCAAACGAGTTCACACGCGCGCCCTCAAATGACTCACCGAAACGAAGGGACAAGGGAGAGCTGGGCAAACGAGCTGCACGAATGTGCACAAAGCCAACCTCGGGTCACAACTTAGCATTTTTTGATACAGGCTCGACGCCCTCGCCCGACCCACCTGAATGAGTTCACCTGAACAACCCGCCCGAACGAGTTCACACGCGCGCCCTCACACGACTCACCGAAACGAAGGGACAAGGGAGAGACAGGCAAACAAGCTGCACGAACATGCACAAAGCCAACCTCGGGTCACAACTTAGCATTTTTTGATACAGGCTCGTTCGCTCGGGTGCGCCCTCGCCCTACCTGCCTGAACGAGTTCACCTGAATGACCCGCCCGAACGAGTTCACACGCGCGCCCGCAAACGACTCACCGAAACGAGGGACAAGGGAGAGCCGGGAAAACGAGCTGCAAGAACGTGAACAAATCCAACCTCGGGTCACAACTTAGCATTTTTTGATACGGGCTCGTTCGACCGGGTGCGCCCTCGCCCGACCCGCCTGAACGAGTTCACCCGAATGACCAGCCCAAACGATTTCACACGCGCACCCTCAAACGACTCACCGAAACGAAGGGACAAGGGAGAGCCGGGCAAACGAGCTGCATGAACGTGCACAAAGCCAACCTCGGGTCACAACTTAGCATTTTTTGATACGGGCTCGTTTGCCTGGGTGCGCCCTCGCCCAACCCGCCTGAACGAGTTCACCCGAACAACTTACCCAAACGACCCGCCCGAATGATTTCACACGCACGCCCTCAAATGACTCACCGGAACGAAGGGACAAGGGAGAGCCGGGAAAACGAGCTGCATGAACGTGCACAAGGCCAACCTCGGGTCATAACTTAGCATTTTTTGATACGGGCTTGTTCGCCCGGGTGCGCCCTCGCTTGACCCGCCTGAACGAGTTCACTCGAACGACCCGCCCGAACGAGTTGACACAGGCACCCTCAAATGACTCACCAAAATAAAGGGACAAGGGAGAGTCGGGCAAACAAGCTGCACGAACGTGTACAAAGCCAACCTCGGGTCACAACTTAGCATTTTTTGGTACGGGCTTGTTCGCCAGCGTGCGCCCTCGCCCGACCTGCCTGAACTTGTTGAACCGAACGACCCGCCCGAACGAGTTCACATGCGCACCCTCAAACGACTCACCGAAATGAAGGGACAAGGGAGAGTCGGGTAAACGAGCTGCACGAACGTGCAAAAATCCAACCTCAGGTCACAACTTAGAATTTTTTGATACGGGCTCGTTAGCCTGGTTGCGCCCTCGCCCGACCCGCCTGAACAAGTTCACATGCACGCCCTCAAACAACTCACCCAAACGAAGGGACAAGGGAGAGTCGGGCAAACGAGCTACACCAACGTGCACAAAGCCAACCTCGGGTCACAACTTAGCATTTTTTCATATGGGCGCGTTCACCTGGGTGTGCCCTCGCCCAACCCGCCTGAACGAGTTCACCCGAATGACCCGCCCGAATGATTTCACACACACTTCCTCAAATGACTCACCGAAACGAAGGGACAAGGGAGATCCGGGCAAAACGAGCTGCACGAACGTGCACAAATCCAACCTCGGGTCACAACTTAGCATTTTTTGATACGGGTTCATTCGCCTGGGTACACCCTCACCCGACCCGCCTGAACGAGTTCACCCGAATGACCCACCCGAATGCGTTCACACGCACACCCTCAAACGACTCACCGAAACGAAGGGACAAGGGAGAGCCGGGCAAACGAGCTGCACGAATGTGCACAAAGCCAACCTCGGGTCACAACTTAGCATTTTTCGATACGGGCTCATTTGCCCCTGTGCGCCCTCACCTGACCTACCTGAACGAGTTCACCCGAATGACCCACCCAAACAAGTTCACAGCACGCCCTCAAACGACTCACCGAAATGAAGGGAGAAGGGAGAGCCGGGCAAATGAGCTGCACGAACATGCACAAAGCCAACCTCGGGTCACAACTTAGCATTTTTTGATACGGGCTCGTTCGCCTGCGTGCGTCCTCGCCCGACTGGCCTGAACGACTTGCCCAAACGAGTTCACACGCACGCCCTCAAACGACTCACTGAAACGAAGGGACAAGGGAGAGCCAGGCAAACGAGCTACACGAACGTGCACAAAGCCAACCTCGGTCACAACTTAGCATTTTTTGATACAGGCTCATTCGCCCGCATGCGCCCTCGCCCGACCCGCCTGAACGAGTTCACCTGAACGACCCACCCGTACGACCCGCTCGAACGAGTTCACCCGAACGACCTGCCCGAATGACCCGCCCGAACGAGTTCACACGCACGCCCTCAAACGACTCACCGAAACGAAGGGAGAAGGGAGAGCCGGGCAAACGAGCTGCACGAACGTGCACAAAGCCAACCTCGGGTCACAACTTAGCATTTTTTGATACGGGCTCGTTCGCGCGGGTGCGCCCTCGCCCGACCCGCCTGAACGAGTTCACCTGAACAACTCACCCGAACGAGTTCACACGCATGCCCTCAAACGACTCACCGAAACGAAGGGACAAGGGAGAGTCGGGCAAATGCGTTGCACGAACATGCACAAAGCCAACCTCGGGTCACAACTTAGCATTTTTCGATAAGGGCTCGTTCGCCCGCGTGCGCCCTCACCCGACCCGCCTGAACGAGTTCACCTGAACGACTCGCCCGAACGACCAGCCTGAACGAGTTCACATGCACGCCCTCAAACGACTCACCGAAAAGAAGGGACAAGGGAGAGTCGGGAAAACGAGCTGCACGAATGTGCACAAAGCCAACCTCGGGTCATAGCTTAGCATTTTTTGATACGAGCTTGTTCACCCGGGTGCGCCCTCGCCCGACCGCCTGAACGAGTTCACCCGAACGACCCGCCCGAACGAGTTCACACGCACGCCCTCAAACGACTCACCGAAATGAAGGGACAAGGGAGAGCCGGGAAAACGAGCTGCACGAACGTGCACAAAGCCAACCTCGAGTCACAACTTAGCATTTTTTGATACGCGCTTGTTCGCCCGCGTGTGCCCTTGCCTAACCCGCTTGAATGAGTTCCCCCGAATAACCCACCTAAACGACCCGCCTGAACGAGTTCACATGCACGCCGTCAAACAACTTACCGAAACGAAGGGATAAGGGAGAGCTGGGAAAACAAGCTGCACGAACGTGCACAAAGCCAACCTTAGGTCACAACTTAGCATTTTTTGATACGGGCTCATTCGCCCGGGTGCGCCCTCGCCCGACCCGCCTAAACGATTTCACCCGAACGACCTGCCCGAACGAGTTCACATGCACGCCCTCAAACGACTCACCGAAATGAAGGGATAAGGGAGAGTCGGGCAAACGAGTTGCACGAACGTGCACAAAGCCAACGTCGAGTCACAACTTAGCATTTTTTGATACGGGTTCGTTCGCCCGCGTGCGCCCTCGCCCGACCCGCCTGAACGAGTTCACCTGAATGACCCGCCCGAACGACCCACCCGAACAAGTTCACACGCACGAACACCCACCTGAACGAGTTCACCCGCCCATACGAGTTCACACGCACGCCCTCAAATGACTCACCGAAACGAAAGAACAAGGGAGAGCTGGGCAAATGAGCTGCACGAATGTGCACAATGCCATCCTCGGGTCACAACTTAGCATTTTTTGATACGGGCTCGTTCGCCTGGGTGCGCCCTCGCCTGACCCACCTGAACGAGTTCATACAGATGCCCTCGCTCAAATGACCCGCCCAAACGAGTTCACACGGACGCCCTCGCCCGACCCCCCCGAACGAGTTCACACGCACGCCCTTGCCCGACCTGCCCGAATGACCCGCCCGAACGACCCGCCCGAACAAGTTCACACGCACGCCCTCAAATGACTCACTGAAATGAAGCGACAAGGCTCCCACGTATTAGCTCTAGAATTACTATGGTTATCTGAGTAGTATGGTATCATCAAAAAAACTATAATTGATTTAATGAGCCATCCGCAGTTTCACAGTCTGAATTAATTCATACTTAGACATGCATGGCTTAATCTTTGAGACAAGCATATGACTACTGGCAGGATCAACCAGGTATCTCCCTCCCACTTCAAAGGGCATTCCAGGCACTCTCTTACCAAGAGACAACCTGAACACCCATCGATTCAGAGAGATGTCAAAATATCATGTAAAACTTTTATGCCTTGCACCTCTTGCATCCCAAGAAGGAAGCACACACAACATGCCCAGGACATGGCGAACAAATGGGTAGACCTGCTGAGACACAACGCACCAAGGCCACTCCAGAGTTTGCAACCGTGCCCCCGACCGACAAGAAAATGAGGGATCACTCACCCACTCCCCTAGAAATGAATGCCTCCAAAAGCCTCTGCATCACGCAGTGAGGCCACCTAGGAGTCCACCCGGACAACAGCAACGATGGACCTCGATCGCATGATCGCCTGCGGCAGCCTCAATGCAAAGGAAACGGAAGGAAATAAAACAACAAGACCAACTGAGCCCACAACCTCTCTTAGAAATGCCCCCTGACCCTCCAGGCCACGCACTGAGGCCACCTAGGAGTCCACCCGGACAGCAACAACGGTGGACCTCGATCACTTGACCGCCTGTGGCAACCATGATGCGAAGGCAAAGGAAGGAAATAAATGAAAATCTGGAGGCTCGCTACACAATACAAGAACATATCCAAATAATAGGAGGGATCGGGAAACCCTGCACCCCACGCACCCTATGTAAAGGCAACCTAGGAGATTTCCAATAGCTTTACCGACCGGACGATGAATAACTTTCCCCTACGGCCACCTCCATGCGAAGGACAGAGGTCGAAGCATTCTAGCTCGAAATCCTTCTTCCAGATAGCCCCCACCATCGATGTAGCAAGCCTCCTCCCTATTGGACCACGATCGCATACACAATTGAAACAACACATGCCCCAACCCTCCCCTCCCCGCACGGAGGCCACCTAGGAGTCCACCCGGACAGCAGCAACGATGGACCTCGATCACATGATCGCCTGCGGTAGCCTCAACACAAAGGAAACGAAAGGAAAAAAAACAAGATCAACTGAGCCCACAACCTCTCTTAGAAATGCCCCACGACCCTCCCCGCCGCACACCGAGGCCACCTAGGAGTCCACTCGGACAGCAACAACGGTGGACCTCGATCACTCGACCGCCTGCGGCAACCACGATGTGAAGGAAAAGGAAGGAAATAAATGCAAATCAAGAGGCTCACTACACAATACAAGAACATATCCAAACAAGAGGAGGGATCGGGCAGCCCCGCACCCCACGCACCCTACATACAGGCAACCTAGGAGATTTCCCACAGCTTTACCGACCGGACGATGAATAATTTTCCCCTACGGACACCTCCACGCAAAGGAGGGAGGTCAAAGCATTCCACCTTGAAATCCTTCTTCCAGATAGCCCCCACCATTGATGTAGCAAGCCTCCTCCCCATTGGACCACGAGCGCATACACAATTGAAACAACACATGCCCCCAACCCTCCCCTCCCCGCACGGAGGCCACCTAAGAGTCCACCCGGACAGCAGCAACGATGGACCTCGATCGCATGATCGCCTGCAGCAGCCTCAATGCAAAGGAAACGGAAGGAAACAAAACAAGACCAACCGAGCCCACAACTTCTCTTAGAAATGCCCCACGGCCCTCCCCGCCGCACACCAAGGCCATCTAGGAGTCCACCCGGACAGCAGCAACGGTGGACCTCGATCACTCGACCGCCTGCGGCAACCATGATGCGAAGGCAAAGGAAGGAAATAAATGCAAATCAAGAGGCTCGCTACACCATACAAGAACATATCAAAACAAGAGGAGGGATCGGGCAGCCCCGCACCCCATGCACCCTACGTACAAGCAACCTAGGAGATTTCCCACAGCTTTACCGACCGGACGATGAATAATTTTCCCCTACGTCCACCTCCACGCAAAGGAGGGAGGTCGAAGCGTTCCACCTCGAAATCCTTCATCTAGATATCCCCCACCATCGATGAAGCAAGCCTCCTCCCCATTGGACCACGAGCGCATACACAATTGAAACAACACATGCCCCCAACCCTCCCCTCCCCGCACGGGGGCCACCTATGAGTCCACCCAGACAGTAGCAACGATGGACCTCGATCGCATGATCGCCTATGGCAGCCTCAATGCAAAGGAAACGGAAGGAAACAAAACAAGACCAACCAAGCTCATAACCTCTCTTAGAAATTCCCCCCGGCCCTCCCCGCCGCGCACCAAGGCCACCTAGGAGTCCACCCGGACAGCAGCAACGGCGGACCTCGATCACTTGACCGCTTGCGGCAACCACGATGCGGAGGCAAAGGAAGGAAATAATTTCAAATCAAGAGGCTCACTACACAATACAAGAACATATCCAAACAGGAGGACGGATCGGGCAACTCTGCACCCCACGCACCCTACGTATAAGCAACCTAGGAGATTTCCCACAGCTTTATCGACTGGACGATGAATAATTTTCACCTACGGCCACCTCCACGCAAAGGAGGGAGGTCGAAGCGTTCCACCTCGAAATCCTTCTTCTAGATAGGCCCCACCATCGACGTAGCAAGCCTCCTCCCCATTGGACCACAAGCACATACACAATTGAAACAACAAAATGCCCATAAACATTGTGACTTAACATTTCCAACCGAAAAAGCCTGCCTCACACCCAAGATGCAAGGAAAAAGCTGACCCGACGATCAAACATATGGGCCAACACATCTATCAAAACCTCAAATCCAATGCAACCACAAACGATGTGCACTTTGAAAGGAATGCCAACCCTTGAATTTACAACAAGGAGAACAGCGCCTCACATCACCTGACGGAAAAAGCAAGCAAGAGGGAGGGTAGGTGGTTTACAACCAAAACCCTTCCATGGCCCTCTTAAATGTATGCATCTCAACCGACAATGCCAACACAAAAAGAGTACAAGCACAAGAAACTGGCGCCATAAATAGCCGAACAATGAAGAGGCCAACCCTCAGAAGGAGCTACACCACAACAACCCATACAACTCCGAGAACTTGGAGCAGTCAAAGAATTGTTCACATATGCCTCCAGGGACAAGCATGGCCAACATTACCGCTCATGCGCTACTGAGTGGGCATGGAGAGAAGATGAAAATCGACCGCCCTGCAAATGACCCAAGGCCATTCTTCAGGCAAACCCGAAAAACCAACTCAATTACCAAACCACCTTTCACACGAAAAGCAAAACCCTCCACACCCAATAGGGAGGAGGCGAACAATATAACGAGGATCCAATTTCAATGGAGCCACACATGGCTGCCCAGCGCAATAAAAATTTTCTGTTCGCAACAACCGAGGGGCACAGCAGTGACATAGGCATGACAGAGTTTTGGGGATCCCATCTGGGACCACAACAACAAAGGCTCAACGGAGCACTGAGCAAACCATTCTTATCATTGGGATGGGAAAGAGGGACGGGGATGAGCATGGCCCACACTACCACTCATGTGCTACCAAGTGGTGATGGAGAGCAGATGAAAATCGGCCACCCTACAAACGACCCAAGGCCATTGTTCAGGAAAACCCAAAAATACAACTCGCTTACCAACCCACCTTTCACACAGAAAGAAAGCTTGTCACTGGTATCATCTGGAGGGGCACAAGGGGACCAAGACGAGCCAGGGAGCCACACCACAACAACCCATACAGCTTGGAGAGCAAACAGGGAGTTGTTCACATATGCCTCCCAGGACGAGCATGGCCAACATTACCGCTCATGCGCTATCGAGTGGGATGGAGAGAAGATGAAAATCGGCCACCCTACAAACGACCCAAGGCCATCGTTCAGGCAAACCCGAAAACACAACTCGATTGCCAACCCACCTTTCACACGGAAAGAAAGAAAACCTATCACTCGTATCATCTGGAGGGGCACGAGGGGACCAAGACGAGCCAGGGAGCCACACCTCAACAACCCATACAGCTCCAAGAACTTGGAGAGCAGAAGGGGAGTTGTTCACATATGCCTCACAGGACGAGCATGGCCAACATTACCGCTCATGCGTTACCGAGTGGGGATGGAGAGAAGATGAAAATCGGCCACCCTACAAATGACACAAGGCCATCGTTCAAGCGAACCCGAAAACACAACTCGATTTCCAACCCACCTTTCACACGAAAAGAAAACCTGCCACTGGTATCATCTGGAGGGGACGAGGATGAGCCCGGGAGCCACACCACAATAGCCCATACAGCTCCAAGAACTTCGAGAGCAGAAGGGGAATTGTTCACATATGCCTCCCGGGATGACCATGGCCAACATTACCGCTCATGTGCAACCGAGTGGGGATGGAGAGAAGATGAAAATCGACCACCCTACAAACGACTCAAGGCCATCATTCAGGCAAACCCGAAAACACAACTCGATTGCCAACCCACCTTTCACACGGAAAGAAAACCTGCCGCTGGTATCATCTAAAGGGGCACGAGGAGACCAGGACAAGCTGGGGAGCCACACCACAACAACCCATATAGCTCCAAGAACTTGGAGAGTAGAAGGGGAATTGTTCACATATGCCTCCCCGAATGACCATGGCCAGTGTTACTGTTACATAGTAATTTGTCACTGTCTCCTTGTTAGTCTCCCTACTGTGTCATGAAATCAAATCCATCATGCTCATGCTCTCTGAAATGGCCAAAAAACACTCTTTGCCTAAGTTTATTGGATCATCACGACTGTTATTGAAATAACCGCGCTGACTGGCAGATGATAGTGCAATTGGTGCACTGCCAGCGCGGAAGCACACAGGTTTCCCGCGCTGATTGAATTTCATAGCCAGCGCAACCTCCGCTTGTATTAAGTTGCGCTAACCAGACCTCTTCAGTCATTGAGATGCGATGTTAGCGCGCTAGTCTAGTTATGCACCCGTGCTGATCCTATTTGGGTGAGTTTGTTCTAACAGCCAGCCTTCCAGATGACTCCAGACCTGGTTGTTGGCTTTGTAAAGGTCGCCCTCCCTTCTATGGCATGTCTTTTCATCTTATGAGCTACCTTTCTTGGAGGTAAGCTCATCCTTTCACTATTCATGGAGACTCCTTCTCCTATATAAGCCTCCACCATTGCCATGAGCAACTAGTTTTTGACATATAGACTTTGACATAGAGGAATTCATAGTGCTTTAGTGTTGCTCTTAATAGGCATTTGGTGTGTTGAGTGTGGATTGCTAGAGAGCTTAAGGAAGGTTGTGAAGTTTGTTACCTTGTGTGAGAGAGAGAGTTGTTTGTCTTGGGAGATCTACCTCCAAGGGTGAATGCTTATGAGACTTGTTGGCTGGACCCTCTTGAGAAGGACTCAGCGTCAGAACATTGGTTGTACCTTTCTCTTTTTTTCATTAATAAAAGATAGATGACTACTATTATGGTTCCATTCTCATTTTTATTATAATGGTTAATGTGAATTACATCCTTTCTGACTGATGTATAGTTGCTTTTACTAGATTTTACGCTTGTGTTTGTCTTCTCTTTGCTTGTGCAGGTGTCTGCCCACGAGGATAGTGGAGGATCGTGACCGGCTAGAGTGAAGGAGCGAGAGTGGCATCTCTTCATCAAATATAGTGCTAGAATCCAAGTAGGTGTTCATTACCCACTTTGTAATTGCAACTAGGAACTTGCAGATTAGCATTGATTGATTGTTGCTAGACCCGTTCTGGGTTAGTAGGGATCGCCTCTATCCGTAGAGGGGATTTACCTCTCCAACAATTTGGCGACTCCGCTGGGGACCATTGCTTGTGCCTTTTGTTGTTCATCCTTGTTTTGAGTTTGATTGTCACTCTCTTGTCAAAAATTGGGGATTATTTCTCTGTTTTTCAATTTCCTGTTTCATTCTGGGAAATGCTTTAATTGTTTTAAAAACTTTTACCTTGGTCTGGGAGCTTTTGGTTTGATTTTACCTGTTTTTTAGCCTCAGCGCAGTTTAAATCAGAACGGTCGTGCTGACATCGCACATTTGTTTCTTTGCTTTCCCTGTCATCGCGCTTGTACGTTTAACAGTCGTGCTGACCTTATTTTCGAGCCAGCGCCCTTAATCCGTGTCCTTCCGTGTTGACAACGCAAAGTTGCTACGTGCGTTGTCTTGTCATCGCTTTGTTGCTGAGGGTCACCTGCGCTGATCCTGTAGAATTCATTTTTGTCCAAATTTGCCTCCTGAACCTGTTGGTTTGACTATCCCATGCTCTTTCCACTTGGTTTATGACTTGTTTTATTTTGTCTGAGCTGTGACACGCTTGCTTGCAAAGTCTTGTTCCGCAAGGGTTCGTTTATTACTTGTTTTCAGTTTTGCAAAGCCTTCCTTTTCGCTTTCGTTGCTTGGTTTAGATTTTGCCCTAACTTTTACAGTTGCTGGAGTGTGTTGGATCGTTGTTTGACTGGTTTTGAACTCCCATCCTCCGTGGGATCTTGTTTTCTTGTTTGACCAGCCGACTTTAGATTTGCTTTTCACATTCACTCAGTGAGTGTTGAAAGTGTTTTGGTTGTGTTCCAAGCGATTTGCTTCCTCCTTGTTTGAATTCCTTTTTGTCTTGTTGAGCTTAGATCACATAGCTCATAAGCCTTTGTTTTCCTTTGATTTGGAAAACTGGTTTTTAGTGTCTTGGGAACTTTCTTGTGTTTGCATTGAGTGATTTCATTTCTTTTGCTTGGTGTAGCTGTCTCTCAAAATCATTTTAAGCATTTTGTGCCATTGAAAAAGAATCAACTAGTATCTTTTGCATTTAATTGTTAAAAGGAAAAGAACATTTCATTGATTTGTGTTTTCAAAAGAAAAGTTTCCTTTCCTTACCATTAGTTGCATTAGGTTGTTTGGTTGCTTGAATTCGTTTTGTTTGATTGAAAAATTCCTAACCTTCTCATAGTTAGAATTCATCAAACGAAATGATGTTCTTTGGCATGTAGTTTGCATATAAGTATTTTTGAGAGATCATACGGTAGGACTTGAAATCAAAACTTAATTCAAGATCAACCGTAAAATAAACCAAATTTATCTAAAAACGCATTGGAACTTAACGCAAATATCTAGAGGTCTAGGCTAGAGACGTGCTCCGGCGTTGTTAAACCTAGTCACTCTTGTTTTCGCATTAAGGTTGGGTGATTCCTCCTCGTGTGATTCAATTGTGGTCTAGCACGGATTTGGGCTCCCACGTACAGTCGCGTATATATGGGGAGACTCCACTAGGTTTGCATCCTTTATCCATAGGAAGCCGAGTCTGCCGCCTTGTGAACCATAACGCACCGAACACAGCATTCGGGAAGATTGACTGTAATACGGAAAGTCCTTGGTACTCATACGATTGCCAAGGTGTATAAGCAGTTTTACGGATTTCTTGGTAAACCTTTTGCTTAGAATCTCCAGAGCAGTCACTTTTGATCCTTTTCGGACTCCCTAAAAGAAAAGGTGTAAGTGAGCGTCTTGTCACTTCGTGCTCATTAAACATTCGAAGTAGATAGAGTCATCTTTCGTCCTTTTCTCGACTCTCGAAACATGAAAAGGTCAAGTTTTGTTCCTGCGTCTTAAAATTCATTTGGCCACGATAAATATTTCCCGGTTAGATCTTGTGTGTGTTTAGTTTGAGTAGGATTCTTTTGTTTCCTATGGCAACTTTTCCTGGGTTCACCAACCTAAGTTCCCCTCCTGATGGGAACCCTGGTCAGTTCCCTCCTCTTGGGAATGTTGGTGCTCCTTATATGGCGACATTATCCCTTCCAGGGTTAACAGTCGGGTTGCCTGTTTGGTTGTTTTCAACCTCTTTGGTCCCCACCGTGTCGGCTAATGCTTCGTCAGTCCCTCCACCTGTGCAACATCATGTTGAGCCTAAGGTGGACCTCTCTCCTTCGACACCTACTTCTACGTCTCCTTCCCGTACTTCGCTTGGTGAAAGTCTCGATTCAAGTAACCAGGTGGCTAAGAAGAAGAAGAGGAAGACCAAGAAGAAGAAGTCTCCCAAGAGAGAGGTTACAAGTGCGACTGTTCCTGTAAGTGCACCTGAAGTCGGGCCCCCTTCCGCTCCTCTACGGAAGGTTAAGTTTCCTTGTCGATTATGCAAGGGGGACCATCTTCTTCGTGATTGTCCTGGTATTCCCAGGATCTTGGAAGTATTGTCTGATCCGGCCCGCCCCCCATCGTCCACTGAGGCTCATGGCAATATTCCCTCATCAGTTGGGAATGGTAAAGGAAATGGGAAGATTCGAATCCCCTGTAGACTTTGTGAAGGCAATCATCCCCTTCACCTTTGTCCACTCATGGATAAAGCCTCCGTTGTTTTGGAAAGTCTCCCAGCTCCCCTGCCCCAACTCCCTGTTGGATATCAACGTCTGTCTGCAGCAGCAGATCATTCGCCTCCTGACAACGAGATTGTTTCACATTCTCCTCTTGTCCAGGCCCCTCTTCCCGAACCTGGTTGTACCCAGCCTGTTCCCGACCAACCATTGGTTGGACAGAGTGTTATCCACCCTGTTTCGGAAGAGTCAAATTCCCATGTTCTTCTCATCTCCTCGGGTTCTCCTGAGCTTGATGATGGTTTTCCCATCCCAGACTCTCCGGAGAATTGCGATTCGATCCCTCCCGAGCAGGGGGG